>CAJQZJ010033886.1:1459903-1496896 GCA_907164525.1 Lophiomys imhausi | reverse complement strand
AGGAAGGAAGGAAGGAAGGAAGGAAGGAAGGAAGGAAGGAAGGAAGGGAGGGAAGGAAGGAAAGGAAGGGAGGAAGGAGGTTAGCATGCTTCTTATAAACTAACCAAGAGGTGTACCAGGGTCCTTACCACTCCCTAGTTCCCCCCTTCTCTGCAGAAGAGGAGAGAAAGTCGAGTTCTGGATGGCGATATGGGCACAGTGTCTGAAAATGAAGTAGGAATTCCAAGAGGACTGTGACACAGTTACCTCTTTGTCTCGACTAACTCAATTCAAACTCAAACCTTTCAGATAGCTATACCCTAGGTGTGGGAAAGAATTATCTGTCAGACCATAACCAGGAACGGAAAGTAGAGGCATGTGGATGTCTGTGAGCCTGGTCTACAAAGTGAGTCCAGGACAGCCAGGGTTACACAGAGAAACCCTGTCTCCAAAAACCAAAAACCAAAACCAAAAAACCATCCTGCCACTGAACACTGTGCCATGGCAACTGTCAGAAAGTGTCTTCCTGGTCTCTGTACTCCCCTCCCCGCATCACTAAAATGATGGGCGACTATGAATATTGCTTGCCCTTTATGTCCTTCCTTAAAAGATAATCTAAATACCCTTCCCTCAGTAATGTGGACTTCCAAAGGTCAAATTTTTTTTTTTTTTTTTTGGTTTTTCGAGACAGGGTTTCTCTGTGTATCCTTGGCTGTCCTGGACTCACTTTGTAGACCAGGCTGGCCTTGAACTCACAAAGATTCGCCTGCCTCTGCCTCCCAAGTGCTGGGATTAAAGGCGTGCGCCACCACCGCCCGGCTTCAAATAATATTTTTTTTAAAACAAGCATTTACTCCTAAATGTACTTTGAAATTACTTCAACCTTCTCTGAGAAGATATTATCACTTTGAGAGCAGAACCAAATGATTATTAACAATTTAAGATTCAAATAATACTGGATATTCAGAGCCCAGTCTCTAAGCAAGTTAGATCTCTCACCTCTCTGGCTGCTGTCTTAACTGAAGAAATGTCAGACTTTCTGTGAATACTGAGAATGTGGCTTAGAGCAGAACCCTTCTGATTTCACTTCAAAGAAGCTGAGGGACCAGACACTCTGAGATGCACCTGCCCTGGAATAACCTTCTGCAGAGAATGTGACCCTCCATGAGCTGAGGTGAGCTGTATCTGTGTGAAGGATCGTGCAGGCTGCTTGTCCTGGGCTGAGTAGAACACTGAGACTTTATGGGACATTGCAAGTCAACTTCTAGAATTACCTTTGGCTATCTTCAGGCTTTTCATATATATTATTGTCCCTTCTAGCCAGCCTGTGCCTCTGGCTTAACATCTTTATTTTTAGATAAAACTCGTGGGTTTTATCATTTAACTTAAGGAAGCTCTATTCTCTACCAATCTTAATGCTAAAGATGTGATAAAAGACATTTTCCTACCTCACTTCAGTGTTCTTGCTACCTTGTTACTTTTACTCAATGACCTGCAAGTGTATCTTGTAGGTTCATGAACTTGTGACTTTCTTTTATTCTGTAATCACATCAGCTCATGTAATCTCTTCTGTGGTGAGATGTCTTTCAAGGAAACTTGAATCCAGGCTCCCAAGCTGTGGTCAGTTATTGATATAACTGGACCAGAAGAAAACAATGTGTTTACTTGTGTTTTGTTTTTGTTTTATTTTGGGGGAGGAGAAAGAGAGGATTTCTCCCTAGGTTGTAGCCAAGGTTTGTCTAGAACTCACTACATAGCCCAGACTAGCCCCTAGCTTATAATCCTCCTGTCTCAGCTTCTTGAGTGCTAGAGTTACACTTGTGCAATATTATGTCAGGCGGGCCTTAAGCTAGTTTTCAATTTCTTTAAAACACAGTTGTTATTTTATGCTCATAACATCCATATGCTGTCTATTTTAAAAGGGGGCCTCCTGCAAAGACAGTACAGGAAAGAGAAAGAACTTTAGGAATCCACCTATCACCCTTAACGTCAAAGGCTCACTGACTGTTAGCCAAATACTGATAGGAAAAGGTTCAGCTTTGATTGCAAGCTTAGGAAATTCACCTCTGTCACAGAGTAGGTCAATCAGGTGATGCTTTGGTCCCCTCAGATGGCTCCTGTTCCAAGGGATCAAAAGCAGTAGTCAAAACATTCAAGACCATCTCCAACAGGTCAGAAATATCAGTAAGCGGTCTGTCCTGCATGGACCACTATGGAAATGTGGGAATAGAAACAGAAGGGTTCCCAATTATTTGTTCTTGAAGCCTGTAGGGCTGAACCACTGTAATAGTGAAGGGAGCAGCCTCTCTGCCCTTTGAAGTTAAGTAATTGATCGCACTGTAAGTGACATGAACAGAAGGGGGGGGCATGCAAATGGGCAATTGCAAAATGTGCAGGTGCATTGAGGGGCATCACAGGAATGCAAAGTGAGTGCTAGTGATACAAGGAGATTTAGTTTAAGTGCCCTCTTCACAAGAGGGAACTCGGTGGGGGGTGGAGGTGTGAGCACATCTGGAGAGGGTAGTAACAGAAATAGCCAGGGTAGATGATGGGGAGGAAATAAATGTACTTGAAAACAAACAGTAGGCTAGAACAAAGTAAACCCTGGTAGATATGGTGGCAAGTTATAGGAAAGTGAGGGGTAGAGAGGTGAAAGTACAAAGGCTGTCTTTATCAAGCAAAGAGTCTCTCTAAGAAAAGATGTCAGGAGACTGTACTCAAAGTCAATCAGGCAGGCATGAGGATGAAAGAATCAAGTTTCTCTGATAGTGATTAATCTTCCCTGGTTAAGAAGGTTTAGGGAACTATTGCTTTTCTTCTGAAGGAACAACCTCTGCAATTTCAGATGACGCCCCACCCACGGCTTCAGGGTGGTGGGGTACTGGAGATAGGGCCACCAGAAAAATTCTGAGGCTTTTCTTACACTGATGTCAAGGACTGTACACTGGGTACCGGTTTCAGAGTTCCAACAGTGTGGTACCTGGAAACCAACATCACACCAGAGCAGAGCTAGTTGCTCTGGTACTCATCAGAACCCTTTCTGTACCCTCTGGGACCTTTGTGTTTTGTTCTAAATGATCTGCTAAAAGGGTGAGAAGGTTCCTTAACTCCACCCATATCAAAGGCTGACAATTCACTCCAGCTGAGCTTTTTAAATATCTAAATGATGTTGATCACAAGTTGTGTTGAGTTTTTGCATATGTAGTTCAAAGTACACCATTTTAATGCCAGCCTACATGGACTTAAATAGTATAGCATGAAACAATATTCAGTACGTAAAGCATCAATTTCAATTATATGAGATTGTTACATTTTGTTTAGTTTACTCTTGAGACAAAGTCTTGTTAAACAGCTCTCTGGCTGGCTGACCTGGAATTCACTATATAGCCCAGGCGAGCCTTGAAATCATGGCAGTTCTCCTGGCTCTACCTCTCAAGAGCTGGGATGGCCTGCATGAGTGAGGTACCATACCTGGTGGTAACTGTTAAACTGAAAACAAAAGCACTGAACTCTAACTTCCCTCCATCTTGTAAAGTTACATTGTTTTTTGTTTTTCCTTTTTGTCCCTACTGTCCATTTTCTTTAGCTTGATCTCATTCTGATGCATACTCCTCACTAGTAAGTAGCTGGATGCTGGCTAGAGTTCCCACTCTCTTTTTGCTTTTCCTTTTGAGATCATTCTGTCGGGGACTCAGTCCTTCACTTAACACCAATTACTTGTAAGTCAGACAAATGTGTGCTTTGTTCAGACACATCCAGTCAACTCCAGCACCTTGAGGTGGGCAGTTCTACGCACAAGGTGACTTCCAGCAGCTAACTCTAGTTTGTTTGTTTGTTTCTAATCCAATTGGCTCCCTTTCGCTTTTATTTTTTTATTTATTTTTGTTTTATTTTGCCCGAATTTGAGTCATTTCACTGAACCAAGACCATGTGCGTTTTGCCACCTATAATGACTGTGTCACCTTCCACCTTGCCTAACAATCTTTTTTTAAACATTTATTAATTCAAGTTACATCTCCATCACAGCCCCCTCACTCTACCTCTCCTGGTCCCACCCTCCTACCCTCTACTCCCTCTCCTACCTGTCCTATTCCTCCCGTGTGGGGTGCCACCACATATCAGCCCCCCCTCAGTTCATCAGTCACATGAGGGCTAAGAGCTTTCTCTTGCACTAGGGGCCTATTGGCAGTGAAAACTTGTACAGCCACTATGGAAATCTGCCTAGCAATCTTGATGTGTGCTCTGTGGCTCTTCTTGGTGATTCTCACATAAACGGTGGTCAGATTTCTGAAAATGCCATGCACAGCAACTCCTTGAAGTTTCCGAGCTCCTCTCTTCTTGCAAACCTGAAAAAACAGCTCTCAAAATGTTAGATTCAAAGACACAATAGCTTCTTTGGCAAATGTGACAATTTAGACAATGGGATGGGGCTGTTACATGAAAATAAATGCAGTGGGTATGTATATCAACCAAACTCAATGTGAACTCTTTCTGATTCAAACCAATCTAATCACATGTATGTATTGAGGCATGTATATGTGTCATTTATAAACTTAGAAAATAGGTTGACACTATAGAATATGGCCAAGTATTAGCATTTTAACACTGAGATGATATTATAGCTATTTTTCTCTTTGAGTTTTATTTCTTTAGTTGCTGTACTGTCTATGCCCAGACATGGCCATTTGGGTAGCAGAAGGATTGACAGGAGGCCATCCTGGGCTATGTGGTGAGATCCTTGTTGCAAAAAGAAACACAAATGAAACAGAAACAGCTCACATGACTCCTTTGTTTGAGATAATACAGATGAAATCATATGATGTCTGGAAGTAACTTTGGAATTCCCCAACAGGTACTTGGAGGAAGGAGGGGGAAATCCAGAAAGTGCTTAGAGGAGGGAGGGGAAGTCCTGCAAGTGATTAAAGGAGAAGGGAGGAATCTAGCAAATTCTTAGAGGAGAGACTAGGAGTCCAGCAACTGTTTAAAGGGAAGTGGGGAGAATCCAGTAGGTGCTTAAGGGAGGACTCCAGCAGGTACTTAGAGGGTGAGGAAGAATCAGGAGGTGTTTAGAGGAAGGAAGAGGAATCAGCAGGTGCTTAGAGGAAGGAAGAGGAATCAGCAGGTGTTAGAGGAAGAAAGAGGAATCAGCAGGTGTTAGAGGAAGGAAGAGGAATCAGTAGGTGCTTAGAGGAATCCAGCAGGGGCTTAGAGTGGAAAGGAGGAGTCCAGCAGGGGCTTAGGGGAGGAGTCCAGTAGGTACTGGAGGAATGTAGAGACCTAAACAACTGTGTTGACAACTGCTGAAACTGAGAGTTGGACACATGGAAGTTCATCATGTTCTACTCTCTTTTTTAATGCTTTTTTTGCATATTTCCATAAGTAACAACTTAAAATAAGATCAATGCAAAGCACAAGTCCTTTCACCACAGTTTTCTTAGTCTTGGACTTTCACTGAGAGAGGTGGCCCAGCTGGCCCAACCTCGCCTTTGTTATTTGGTCTTTGCAGTCCCCTCCTCCCAATCGACAGCGGCAGTTAGGAGATTTCCTTTCTTTCTAGTTTATCTGTGTTGAAGAATTTGACATGTCACTCCTTCCTGGCAAGCCTCTCAGTCTTCCCTCCTGGCCCATCTCCATTTCTTTGTGCCAGCCACCAACCTACACAGACACCTATCAGCAACCCCCAGTGGCTGCCCTGGGCTGTAATGAAGATCAATGCAAGCCCTGTCAGAGAAACTTCTTGCAGTAGATACAAATTAACACAGAGACCCACAACTGGACAATGTGAGAGAGTGAGAGACTAAGGAGCACTCATCCCTAAATGGGAGCCCCTCCCCTCAAGGCTCAAGGATCTATGCAGAAGAGGAGGCAGAAAAACTGTAAGAGACAAAGGTGGTGGATAACTCCAAGGAAACGGTGCCTTCCAGAGTCAACCAGAATGATACACATATGAACATACACAAGACCTGCACAGGTTCAACCGCCATGCTCAAGATCCCCAACCTACATGTCAGATGTCTTGAAAATCTAAAACGCTTTTTTCTTAAAGTATGTTAACTAATGAAGGGAACACTCATAGGACAGACAGGCAAGGGCATTACCAGATTTTCAGGGGAACGCAGCTTAGACTTGAAGTTTTCTTCAGTCTGAACATTTGCACATTCACACTAAGGATACATGAAAGCCTGTTTCTAAAACTCTCCCTTTACATTTACTTAGGCACCTGGCTGCAAAGATAAGCCCTGTGTTGTATCTCTATTATGGACACTGCCTGTGGAAAGATATTGCTGAGGGAGAGAGAGAGAGAGAGAGAGAGAGAGAGAGAGAAGGGAATGAAAATTATTAAGAGACCCCCTAAGTCAGCAGTAGAGCCAGGCCAGCTGCCAGGTCCTAGGAACTTAGCTGACCATAAAAAGGGTAGAACCAAGAATGAAGGTCAGTCGGGCCATGGGCCCCTGAGGGTTTCAGGAACTGGCTGACCACAAAGTAGATAACAAAACAAGATTAGATTCATTCCTGAGAAAAACAGATGTAGGATGTTTTCCACTGACTAACTAATGGGCTGGTACATTCCACCTGTATTTCCCCTCCCCCTTGGGTTGTGGTAAACAATGGGCTGGACTGGTACTTTCCACCTGTGATTTCCCCCACCCCCTTAATCTGTGGTGCTCCCCTATAAAATACTCTAATCTCCCCCAAATCAAGGTGGTAGCTCGTATCCCTGCATGGGATACGAGTGGCGCCCTCAGTACACTGAGCCCCCCCCCCGAAATAAACCTCTTGCGATAGCATCAAATTGGTCTCTTGTGAGTTTTGGGGCGGCCGTGATATCCTGAGTGTCGGGTGAGGAACTTCCCTCCCCCGGGTCTTTCATTTGGTGCATTGGCCGGGAATTTGCGGCCATCCCAATCTCCACAAGAACCCACTTGGAGGTGGGATTTCTGTGTCTTGGGCCTATTTCTGTTGTCTGGTTTGTGAGATTTCTGTCTCTGTGTCCTGGGTTTGTCTCTGTTGTCTGGTCCTGTTATATGGTTTGCGCAAAAGTTAAAAGTTGTCTGGTTTGTGAGATTTCTATCTCTGTGTCCTGGGTTTGTCTCTGTTGTCTGGTTCTGTTATGTGGTTTGGGTTAAAAGTTGGCTTCGTGAAGGTTGTTTTCGGTTTGACAGCTGTTTCTGTCTCGTGAGGAGACGGATGGGTGATCAGGCAGACGTGCTAGTGGATCAGCAGCTGTAGCCCTGGGAGATGTCCCAGGAGGACAGGGACCCCAGGGACACCTGGGAGGGTCCCATCTGGGTGCCGGGGAGGATACAGTGGTCGTCTTGAGATAGGGAACACAAGAGACCTCCTGGCCGTCTATTTTTCTGGAGTGGTGCTGGCATTTGAGATCGAGAAGGATTTTTCGTAGTGTTTTTCTGTGTATCTTGTGTTTGTGTTTTATGTTACTTGTGACAATGGGACAAACTGTAACGACTCCTCTAAGTTTGACACTGGATCATTGGACTGAAGTTAGAACTAAGGCTCATAATTTGTCGGTTGAGGTTAAAAAGAGACCGTGACAGACTTTTTGTGCTTTGAAGTGGCCTACTTTTGATGTCGGGTGGCCACCCGAAGGGACTTTTGACTGGACCATTATTTTTGAGGTAAAAGCTATTGTCTTTAAGGAAGGACCAGGGTCTCATCCCAATCAACAGCCATACATTACTGTTTGGCAAGACCTGGTCCAGAACCCACCCCCATGGGTAAAACCTTGGGTGAGAGGAAAGAAGCCAGGCTCCCGAGCCCTGGCTCTCCGTGGCACAGCGCCTAAATCAAAACAAAAGCCAGCTTCAGAAACAACACCTTCGGCTCCACCTAAGATCTATCCTGAGATGGAGGAGCCACCCGAGTGGCCGAGCCCACTGAGGCCACCCCGCTACCCCCAGCCACTACAGGTGTCCCCACGCCAGCCCCGGCTCCGGCCCGAGCCCGGAACTATGAGGAGCAGAGGGGGGAGGGCCGGCAACTGGCACTCAGAGCTGGAGAGGGTTGAGTCCAGAGGGACCTGATTCCACTGTGGCTCTACCCCTCCGAACGGTCAGGCCCACGGTGGACCCACCAGCTTTCCAACCCTTACAATACTGGCCTTTCTCCTCAGCTGATTTATATAATTAAAAAGCTAACCACCCGTCTTTCTCTGAAAACCCTGCTAGTCTTACAGGTTTGGTGGAATCACTGATGTTTTCTCACCAACCCACCTGGGATGATTGCCAGCAGCTTTTGCAGGTTCTCTTTACTACAGAGGAGTGGGAGAGAATTCTCTTGGAGGCACAGAAGAATGTCCCAGGAGACAATGGGACCCCCACTACCCTTCCGAATGAGATCGATGCTGGGTTCCCCCTTGATCGACCAGAATGGGACTTCAACATGGCTACAGGTAGGGAGCGGCCGACAGTTTTTCCGCTGGACTCTAGTGGCAGGTCTCAGAGGTGCGCTCGGCGCCCCACCAATTTGGCCAAGGTAAGAGGAGTGCTTCAGGGTCTTGTTGAGCCACTGTGAGTATTCCTTGAGAGGTTGATGGAGGCCTACAGGCAGCACACTCCCTTTGACCCACCTCTGAGGGACAACGAGCGGCTGTGGCTATGGCCTTTATAGGAATCTTGTTAGAGAGGCAGAGAAAGTGTATCATAAGAGAGAAAAAAGAAAAAGAGAGGATAGGCAGGATTGCAAACAAGAGACAAACTTGACTAGGATACTGGCCATAGTTGTAGGAAATAAAAAGAGAGAGAGAACAGGGCCTAGACAGACAGGGAACTTGGGCAACAGAAGACCTAGACCGAATGGGAATGGAGAACAGAGACGCCGGTTGGAAAAAGATCAATGTGCCTATTGTAAAGAAAAAGGACACGGGCTCGAGATTGCCCAAAGAAGAAGGGCAAGACCCCTAAGGTCCTGGCTCTTGAAGAAGATGATTAGGGGCGATGGGGCTCAGACCCCCCTCTCTGAGCCTAGGGTAACCCTGAACATGGAGAGGACCCCTGTAAACTTTCTGGTGGACACAGGAGCAGAATATTCAGTCCTGAAACAACCATTGGAAAAATTAAAAAACAAAAAAATTGAAGGCACAGATTCAGTTTGCTAAGGAAGTGCCAGAGGTGACGTGGGGAACTCCTACTTCTATGATATTGGCCTTAGAATTAAAAAAAAAAAAATAGTGGCTCCATGAGCCTCCTGGGCAACAAAGGGCCCTGGATATCAGTGACTGGTTAGCAGAATTCCCAAAGGCCTGGGGATGGCAGAAAGAGTTTCTCCCATCTTAGTGGGACTAAAGACCAGTGCCTCCCCTATTGGGGTAAGGCAGTATCCAATGAGTTGTGAAGCCAGAGAGGGGATCAGACCTCACATTCACAGACTGTTACAACAGGACATCTTGGTTCCCTTCCAGTCACCATGGAACACTCCCCTGTAACCGTAAAGAAGCCAGGCACTAATGATTACAGGCCAGTCCAAGATTTAAGACTGTTCTAGATTTAAAGGATGCTTTTTTCTGCTTGAAGTTACATCCTGACAGCCAACCCATCTTTGCCTTCGAATGGAGAGATCCTGACATTGGACTGGTGGGACAGTTAACTTGGACTAGATTGCCACAAGGATTCAAAAACTCCCCTACCCTCTTTGATGAGGCTCTTCATCGGGATCTGGCCTCCTTCAGAGCTAAAAATCCTCAGCTAACATTGTTACAAGATGTAGATGATTTACTCTTGGCAACATCAACTAAATCTGAGTGTCTCCAAGGAACCAAGAGACTGCTGGCGGAACTTGGTGAGTTGGGGTATCGGGCTTCTGCTAAGAAGGCTCAGTTATGTAAAATTGAGGTCACCTATCTGAGATACACCCTGAGAGATAGAAAGCGATGGCTGATGGAAGCCATAAAAAAGACTGTCACCCAGATTCCTGTCCCGACCACCCCACGCCAGGTAAGAGAATTCCTGGGCACTGCTGATTTTTGTAGACTACGGATTCCGGGTTTCGCTATGCTGGCAGCCCCCTTATTTCCCCTCACCAAGGAGGGAAGAGGGTTCACCTTAACCTCTGAACATCAGAAGGCCTTTAAAGATGTCAGAAAGGACTTGTTAATGGCACCAGCTTTAGCCTTACAGGATTTAACCAAGCCTTTCACTCTATATGCAGATGAAAGGGCAGGGGTTGCCAGAGGCGTTCTTACTCAGACTTTAGGACCTTGGAAGAGACAGGTGGCCTGCTTATCTAAGAAACTGGATCCTGTTGCAAGCGGATGGCCCACATGCCTGAAAGCTATTGAGGTTGTGGCCTTACTTGTCACAGATGCTGCTGATAAACTGACTTTGGGACAACAAATTACAGTGGTGGCATCCCATGCCCTTGAGAACATTATCCGGCAGCCCCCTGACAGGTGGATGCTAAAATGGCCCACTACCAGAGCCTATTATTGATTGAGAGGGTGATATTTGCCCCCCTTCCCCCGGCCATTCTGAATCCTGCTACTCTACTACCTGAGGCGGATGACCGCTGCCCTGACATCCTGGCAGAAAAAACAGCTTCATGGTTGAAGGGTTGGCTAGAGAATCACCTTGTGGTATGGTCCTGCCTCAAGAAAAAGGACGCAAGTATGTCACCAATTTACACCGTCTGACTTACCTAAGAAAAAAGAAACTACAAGATGTGGTAAGGTCCTCTGACTATTATATAATTGGACTTTCTGACTTAACAACAGAAATAGTCAGGAACTGCAAAGCCTGTGCTCTGACTAATGCCAGACCTTCCATGCATGACATGGGAAAAAGACTCAGGGGAGATCGACTGGGGGCCTATTGGGAAATGGATTTAAAAAAAAATTAAACCAGCTAAGTATGAAAACAAATATCTTTTAGTTTTTGTAGATACATTTTCAGGGTGGGTAGAGGCCTTCCCTACAAGGACTGAGACTGCCAATACAGTGGCCAAGAAGATTCTTAAAAAAAAATTTTTCCGAGGTTTGAAATACCCAAGGTAATTGGGGCTGATAATGGACCCGCTTTCGTTGTCCAGGTAAGTCAGGGACTGGCCACTCAACTGGGGATTAAATAAAAATTACATTGTGCCTACTATCCCCAAAGTTCAGGACAGGTAGAAAGGATAAATAAAACTCTAAAAGAAACCTTGACTGAATTAGCCTTAGAGACCGGCAGGGGGACTGGATAGCCCTCCTTCCTTTTGCCTTGTTCTGGGTCAGGAACACCCTGGGGGTGGTTTAAGCTGACACCTTATGAGATTCTCTGTGCGGGGCATCCTCCTCTTACTGAGGCTGGCTGAATGTTCGATCCTGATGTTGTCCTTTCTAACCCCTTGTTCACCCGCATGAAAGCCCTTGAAGTAGTTCGGCGTGAGGCCTGGGAGCAGCTCAGGGAGTCTTATGAAGCTGGAGACCTGAGCGTGCCTCATCAGTTCCAGGTTGGAGAAACCATACTCGTCCGGCACCATCGAGCTGGAAACCTTGAGCCTCACTGAAAGGGACCATACCTGGTGCTCTCGACTACCCCCACCACAATGAAGGTAGAGGACATCTCTGCTTGGATCCACGCCTCGCACGTAAAGAAAGCTCCTGAACCTCCTAAGGATGAGTGGAGATTAAAAAAAAAAAAAAAAAAAAGACTGTAGACCCTCTTAAGCTACGCCTGCGTCGCAGGTGCTCTCCAGATGGGGAATGACAACCCCCATGCCCCTCAAAAACGTACTTGACAGGTAGCTTCCCAAACTGGGGAATTTGTCTGGTCAATCTCTAAGGTAGCCCCCTCCCTTTCCTGACTTCTGCCAGCTAGCTACAAGCCTGGAACAGTGGGATATTCCCGAGGCAGACCCCCAGAACCTCCCTGAGAGGGACCCTCGACGAAGACACCCTAAAGAGCTAGGAACAAAGCTCAATGTGGGAGGCCAGAGGGACGCTGTGGGCTGGCGCAACAAGATCTTTTAGTCTGCCCAAGGAAAGGTAGGGACAGGAGTGCGGCTAGGCAGTGTGGAGGATGTTGGCTCTGTTTAACTTCTGGACCCCTTACTATGAGGACATCACCGCACTACGTACTTTTAATAACACCACCAACCATGACGCCTGCTCATGACATAAAAAGAACAAACTGACCCTAACTGAAGTATCAGGGAAAAGGACTTGTTTAAGAAACCCACCTGCTGCCTATAAACACTTATCCAATGAGACCCTGAGGTCTCCAAAGACTTCTGATACCAGATACTTATATCCTGACATAGATAGATGGTGGGTCTGCAACACAGGATTAACTCCCTGTGTTGCCACTAATATCATTAATGATACCAAAGATTATTGTATGTTAGTACAGCTTATGCCTAGAGTACTCTATCTCCCCACAGATGCTTTTGTGGATGAGTTTGATTTCCGCCCTAAGCGATTTAAAAGAGCCTATTTCCCTGACTTTAGCTGTAATTTTAGGATCAGGTGTGGCACTGGAACAGCTGCCCTAGTGCAGGCCTCTCAGTACTTTCATCAATTAAGAGTAAGTGACGTACAGATTTTAATGCTAAAACAACAATATCAAGGGTTATGGGGACAAGATAATAAATAAAATAAAACAGATATATAGGTTCTAAGATTAGAACAACAGACTAAAAGGAGTGGGGAATGAAGGGAATGAAAATTATTAAGAGACCCCCTAAGTCAGCAGTAGAGCCAGGCCAGCTGCCAGGTCCCAGGAACTTAGCTGACCATAAAAAGGGTAGAACCAAGAATGAAGGTCAATTGAGCCACGGGCCCCCAGGGTTTCAGGAACTGGCTGACCACAAAGTAGATAACAAAACAAGATTAGATTCATTCCTGAGAAAAACAGATGTAGGATGTTTCCCACTGACTAACTAATGGGCTGGTACATTCCACCTGTATTTCACCTCCCCATTGGGTTGTGGTAAACAATGGGCTGGGCTGGTACTTTCCACCTGTGATTTCCTCCACCCCCTTAATCTGTGGTGCTCCCCTATAAAATACTCTAATCTCCCCCAAATCAAGATGGCGGCTCCTACCCCTGCGTGGGATACGAGTGGCGCCCTCAGTGCACTGAGCCTCCCCCCTCCCCCTCGAAATAAACCTCTTGCGATTGCATCAAAATGGTCTCTTGCGAGTTTTGGGGCGGCCGTGACATCCTGAGCGTCGGGTGAGGAACTTCCCTGCCCCAGGTCTTTCAAGAGAGAGAGAGAGAGATCCTCTGTTCCAAATATAGTCTTCCAGCATAGAACAAACACAGTCTAAAGGTACTAGGGCCATATTCTCTCCATAGGAGATATAACAGGGCTACAGGGCCACAGGAGGACTATGTAGAGTAAGTGAATATGCTCGTTCTTACAGGACCAAACCAGGACCCAGTCCTTGTAGATTGTAGGGCCTAATCCTTGTAGAGACAAGGATCTATTGGAGCTCCTAAATTTGAAGTTTTAAAGTTGAAGAGAATTGGGTTGGGAAGGCTCACTTCAAGTGATTCACTTCCTTAGCCAGGTCTGTGTTTCCGATGCTTTCCCTATGGAGCATCATAGAAATCTTTGCTTTTAATATGGATAAAATGACAAATCAATCACTTTGTAAATTAGCCATATTTTTCTGAACCCTGTAATGGTTGTCACTGGAAATGAAATGATATCTTGTATTTAAACATCTCCATAGTGTGGACACACAGCAAAAGTGCTCTGTTGCTTGTCAAATGGTATAGATCTCAGAGAAGGGTCCCTGGACGGGCAGTGTCAGCATCACCTGGAAACCCTCAGAACTACAGAGTCCGGAGGAGACCCAGCCTGAGAGCAAAGATCACCTTGGTCCCTCTGTTAGTGTCACTCCTCCCACCTCTTCCCAATCAGGTTTCTAACTCAGTTCTGCTTTTGAGCTCTCCCACACTCAGCCTGGGACTCAACCCACCCGCCATTCTATGTCTCTCTGTATTGTCTATGACCCTCTCCCAAGTATGGAAGATCTTCACAAGCCCCAAACGTTGAGCTTCCCTGCTCCATTCCTTCCCAGGACAGCAAACAGCATCCATTAAGGAGCAATCCCTCAGCCAGGAGAGTGGGAAGAGCCATTTTAGTGATGGACATATTTCTATTGGCACATCAGGGCAGCCTAGCAGGCATTGGGTGCAAAGTCCTGCCCCCAGGATTCAGAAGGAGCTCACTCCTCATTGTCCTCCAGCGCTCCACCCAGCTTCTGATCTCCCTGCCTAGGATAGACAAGCAGAACAGTCTCATCATAAAAACTAGGGGTGACCTCTCAAGGCAAGCATCCCCCTTGCAAGGCCCACACAGCCACCTGCTGCCCTCACCACACCTTCACCTTCTTGCCAGCCTCCACCCCCTATCCAGTGTCTTCCTAGTCTCAGATTGGACAAGGTGTTTATGATTTATTTTATTTTGTTTTTCCATGTGTGACTGCAGGTGTGTGCACACTACAGTGCATGTGTGGAGGTCAGAGGCCAACTCTGTGGAGTCTGCTCCCTTGTGTCGCCTTATGAGATATGGCTGTCACACTCAGGTCCTCTGGTCTCCATCAAAAGACCTTTAACTACTGAGCCATCTCACCAGTCCAGGACAAGATTTTCACTTCAAGGCTGTGCGGCCTGTGTTCCTGCCCTGAGCTTGTGTCAGCTTCAGAACTTGGAGTGGCTGTGGCAACTCCAGCCATCACACTCGTGTTAAGAGGGAAAAACAACACGGAGATGTTGTGTCTTTCCTTCGCAACAGTTGAAACTCCATGAGAAGAACTCCAGTTACCTGAGTATTCTAGTCTAGGGCCTGGCTGACCACCAGGGGAATGTGTGTGGAAGGCCTCTGCCTCATGCAGCTGAAGTCCCTGGGAGGGACCGCAGCAGCCTCTCCAGGATGAGATGCAGACCACCACGTGGGTCTGAGGAAGTGTTGGGTGGGTCCTGTCCCCATTTTCTTTCCCTTGAGAAGCCTCGCGAACCAAAGCAACTAGGGGAGGAAAGGGTTTATTTGGCTCCCATGCCACAATCATGTCCATCACTAGGGGAAGCCAAGGCAGGCACTCAAACAGATACCGTGAAGGAATGCTGTTCACTGGTGAGCTCAGTCTGCTTTCTTAAACAGCCCCCGGCACGCCTGCTCAGGGTGGGCACCACCCACAGTGGACTGGGCCCTCCCATATCCTTCGTCAAACAAGAAAATGCCCTACACTGTTACGGGGCCTGCAGCCTTGCGTATAGGTCGGTCTGACAGAGGCATTTTTCCAATTTAGGGTCCCTCTTCCCAGATGACCATAGTGTGTGTCAAGCTGACAACAACTAGCACAGATGGTCTCTAATCTGCACCTTTAGTAATGTAGGGCAGCAACAACTCACACTGATGGTACCCAGTGTTGCTCCCAGAAGCCATGACCACAAGCATTCATCAAACCACATGAAACTGCAGAGCTCACTCATCTAACTCCTGCATCAGAAGCTCTTGTGGTGAGGTGGAGTGCGGGAATCCCCTGAGATGATTTTGACACTAGTAGAAGCTTGACAAACACACTTGTAAGAGGCAATGGGATAAATGCGTGCATCGACTTTGTGTAGCTTGGGCTATCAAGTAAATGGAGCCCAAATACCGAGAAATACTAACAGTTTATTCAAAAATAAGCCCCATTAAGAGATAAACTTAGCCGCACTAAAACTTTAAAGAATTTCTTTGATCTGACAAGGGTTCAAGTGCTGGACAGCACCGTAGCATAATGTAGGCTCTGCAAGAGGTGCAAGGGAAAAACTTTTACAAGGTGTTTGCAGAAGCAAAGCAGAAAGTGCTTGCTTGTTTAAGCTCTAAAGTTCCAAGAGGTTAGTTAGTGGTTGCTTTCTGCTTGGTTAGGCTCAAAGTAAATTATGCTGTGCACACAGAATCAGCTTCAATTTGTGTGTATAAGAACCCCAGACACTGGAGCTGTCTCTGCCTGATGGCTTACTCATTAGAAAAAGAAGGGACCAAAAAAAGAAAAAAAAAATGATACGGGAAAATCAGTCAGCCACGGGAGGCCTCAAGACGTCAGTTACTAGCCCAGTACAGCCAGACGGAGGTCCCTCCAAAAACTGTGGGTGTGCAGTGCCAAACCAACCTCCTTAGCATCGCTCCGCCTTCTTCCATCTCTGTGCTCCTTGCCTCCCTCTTCCATCTCCTCCCTCCTTTATTTTCTTCCTCCTTCATCTTCTCTCCTTCCTTCCATTTCTGTGCAAAAATACAGTAAACACCGGGCTTCCTCTCAGTGTTACACCCTTTTTTCCCCAAAGGGTCTGCTACACTTGGTCTCTGAAGCATCCCACGGGCATTTTCTCAGCTCCTAGCTTATACCTTTTCCCCTCAGCTAAAGCCCATCACTATCTTGGAGGATGATTCATTGTGGTTTTGCCCACAGGACAAAGAAGGCTTTAACACAATTGAGATAGAAATAATTAGTTACTCCAGCCATCTGGAACAACAAATAGCATACTTTCCTTTCTCTGCCCTGCTTCTCCTCCCTTCCTTCCATCTGCCTGAAGTTCCAGATCCACGTCCCAGCACCAGGCACGGAGTGCAGTCCTTGTGCTTCGCTCTTGCCCCTCGCAGGACTAGAGCTTTCTCTAGTTTCTCTCCCCTCGTTATCTGCTTTTCCTTGGCCTCTTCTGAAGATCGCCTTTGTTCCCTAGTGACTCCTTTTTTTTCCAGCTGTCTTTTTTCTCATATCTATTTCACCCACCTGCAGTGAGAGAAGCTAGGCTCCTGTGGGGCCACAGAGAGGTAGCTCCATGTACTAGCAGAGGCTACGGGCTCTGAAAGTCAAACCCTTCGCTAAGCATTCTGGGTAGTAAGAGTATATAGAGGACAAGATTATATATAGCCTTGTTGTAGCTGTACCCCACAATATGTTCTTACCAGCGTAGAGCCAGTGCAAAAGGAATTAGAAAATGGACACACACCATTATGCCAGCAGGCTTCAGAGACTGAAACATCTGACAAAGTTCCCATCCTCTCAAGGAGTACCCTATTCCCACCCAGTAACTAACAAGTTCCGTCAGGAAACACTGAGTTCTTTCTGCTTTCCGGAAGGTACACTTCTGGTCAGTCGCCTGCCTCCATAGCAGAGAGCATTTCTTCAGTACTTACCATTTTCTCATGACAGCACATTTCTGCTTAGAGAAGCCCTTCTGCTTGCTATCCACCGGTCTCCTCATTCCCCAAACTCTCCGTCTGTGCTGCCCATACAAGGTTCAGTGACCATCACTACCCTCCATGACAGGCTGAACCAACTGTCCCGTCTCCTCTCCAGGATCTGCCCCTAGTGTTTTACAAAGAGTGCTCAGGGCAGGTCCTGCCAGGCACTAGCAAGCCAAGAGGAAATACCTAAATGATATTTTAAACCCAACAAATTTAGGTGGAGTAGTGCCACCTGGAGTGTCAAACCACCTTTGCTGCTACCTCTAGCAGGCTAAGCTGCAACTTCTGTAGCAGGAGTCCACTGTGTCCTTGCTGGCCTGTGTGATTGCTTTAAGGGCCTTTTGGGCAATGAGCGTAGCTACCATTATTGTTGCTATCCAGCTCATTTAATCCCATTCAGGAGGAGACTCATCACTGTACCCATTACAGTGGAGTTGAATGTGGAGAGGAAGGGACTGCTCCAAGTTCTCATGCTGAGGAGGTGGCAGGGTGATTCTCACCCATTCTCTCAATTGGAAACAATGATATCAATGGGGCACATTTAATTAGGGACTTCTTGTGTTTCCATCTGAGCACCCCCCATTTTCCCCTTTTGAACTCATATCACGTAAATCTTACTAATGCAGAGTTTTGATAAAAGGCTTTGAAATACATGGCTTTGTTCTTGAAAATAGAACCATTCATTAAAGGCCACATTTCTGTTTCATCAAACAGAACATTATTAAATTTCCAGGACCTTTTCGTGGGTGGAAGGCAGAGGAATACTCTGAGCTCTGCACTTCTGAATGCATATTTTTTAAAATCAAAAATAATTCTTTGCCCACCTCTCTCTGCCTTTAAAGATAGGGTCCTACCACATGATCCTCTTTCCTTAGTCTCCCATGTGCTGGGACTACAAGTGTGAGAGCTAATTCTGCAGTTTGTGGTCTGTTTGCCTAAAAGTAAGAACAAACTTCTGTTTTGACAATAAGCTATTTTCTTCCTTATCTACTTTTTAAAAAAAATTGCAATATCAAAAAAAAAAAAAACAACATTTCATTTCTCATCACTTGGTATATCCCGAAAGCGGTAAATATGCCATCACTTCCTGTCTTTTAAGAAGCCATTTGTTTTCTTTCTTTGTCATCTTTCACTGTCCTTGCATGTAATAATGGGTTTCATCCTAACACTTTCACACAGGTATATGAACTTTATTTTCAATATATATAGGAGATAAAAAATGTTAAATATATCACTTCCTTTCACTGTGTCAGATGAGACTTACATGAGAAAGCCAATTACAAGGCCATGGAAAGTTCTTTGAGTCTTAGTTCTGGGTCTGTCCCAGGCCCATGGAATTTCTGTGAAAGCCTTTGAATAACCTTGTTTTCAGTTCTTCCATTGTTAGAAGAGATTTACAATCTGCTGCAGAGATCTTGAGGACTAAGCATCAAATGATGGCTAAGTGCTTTGAAAGCACTAACTCGTTGCTAATGATTTAGGGACACTGCAGCCTCCATCTGCTGCAGAAAGGAGCACGTGGCACAGCTTGTTTCACCATGTGGCATGCCTCTGAAGTGTCCCCCATCCTTCTCAGAAAACCATCTGATGACTTTAAAAGGAGACATTAAGATTAGTTCTCATTTTACAGTGCTCCATGTACTTTCACAGCAGTTGTCTTGTTGTGTTCCTAAGGAAAAAAAAACCTTGGGTGGTATAAATAATACACAGCCAGCCCTCCCAGGGTGTGGGCTGTATGGCTGTAGATTCAAGCACCCTAAGATGGAAATATTCTTTTTTCAGAGAAGCATCTGTACTGAACATATATAGCTTTTTTTTCTTTTCATTGTGCCCTAAGAATTCACCCTAACTACTAACAGACATTTATATTGTATTAAGTGATACAGAGATGATTTGTCTATGGGAATACAAGCACAAGTTATATTATGCTATCATATGATGATTCAGTCTAACAGAAGAGATTTAAGCATACAAACATTTTGCTATCTATGGAGCTGGACAGGGCAGGATTTTAGAACCAATTCTTGGAGACAAGAAGACACAACTATATTTTCTGGAAATGAGGCTACAAGGAATAAAATACAAGGGCTTCTGAAATACAGACTCATAAAGGGGCATGCAGGTCATCCTGGGACCTGTGGGGAAAACCTGGGAGAGCATGTGGTCCTGGTCAGCAGATGTACCTCAGGAGGAGGGCATAAGTTTGGCAAATGAGAAAGCATCCTAGTGCATGATTAGAGAGAGCTTATAAAAAGGAAGCCCCAGAAACTCGAGAGGGCTTTTTGCTTGGCACTGCTTCTCAACGATTCTGATTGCTGCTTCATTTCAAAAGTGGAGACTTTCCTAGACTTTCAGCCCAGGTTGGGCAAAGCCCAGGTGAAAACTTGTGGCCTGAGACCTGCTTCATGGAGATTTGACAAGGCTAGACAGGCCGAAGCATGGCACCCAAGCTGAGGCTACATGCAGTGCTGGATCTGCCAAGAGGAGGTTCAGAAAAACCAGATGGACTTAAGAGGCCCTACTGAATGTTCTGCTGATTGTGGTGTTTCTTCAAACAGATTGCAACTGTTCCTGTGTTCCCTTTGGCATTGGCTGATTTGTACAGTTAGTTGACCAGTTGCCCCCAAGGACCTGTGCCAGAGGCTTGGTATCCTTTCTGAAGTGCGTTGGTTGGTTGGTAGGTGGTTAGAGATATTAATAAATAGTTTAAAAGTTATGGCTACAGTCCCTGTGTTCTGGCTATTTATCACTGTCTAATCATACATCATTCCAACACTTATTGGCCTAAAGTAATCCTTCATTTATTTCTCTCATGGATCTGCACTTTGGACAGAGCTAGGGGAGAACAGGAGCCCTGTTTAGCTAGAGTCACTTGAAGACTGAGGCAGCTTGAATGTCAAAATTTGTACTTCCTGGTGTGTGTGTGTGTGTGTGTGTGTGTGTGTGTGTGTGTGTGTGTGTGCGTGTGCGTGTTTGGGGGAGAGGTCAGAGTGTGATGCTGGCTGTCAGCTGAGACACCAAAACTTTACAGTAGGGTGACTTGCTTTCCTTACAACATGGGACCTCAGTGGCCCTGGCAAGGATCTCTGGAGGAAAGGACTGTGGGAAGCCATAGTGTCTTTTATTACTTAGCCTTGAATTCAGACAGTCCCTTCCAAAAGTCCCAAGACCCAGATTCAAAGAGAGTGTCATCAAGGACACCTTGTAAGTGCAGAAGGCTTGTGAAGTCTAACTCAGAAGAATGCTGCTCTTCTGGACCTTTGTTCTTGGGGGAAGGACAATGTGGTAAAGGGATGGTCCCTCTCAGATTTACCACTGAAAAACAAATCAGAAATGCCTTGTCCACAGTTTCAGCTTGTCTGTTGATTCAACTTTTGGGAAAAGTTCATTTGATTAGAATTATTTTCATAATTCTACCCAAGTGAAAATAGTTCTTCTGACTCAAGCCTTTTCTATCGTATGCACACTTTGGGTTCTTTTTATTGTTATTTAAAATATTTTATTTTATTTGTGTGTTGTTTATTGTGTGTATTGCCTGCACATATGTCTGTGTAACTCTTACAAGCCTGTGGCCTACCAAAGTCCATGAGAGGGTATGGAAACTCCAGGGACCTGGGACTGAATATACAGACATTTATGAGCTGCCATGATGGCATTCAAACCCTGGTCCTCTGGAAGAGCAGCCGGTGCTCTTAACCACTGAGCTATGTTTCCAGGGCCCTGCTGGTTAATTTTTATTTACAGCAAAATGTCGCTGAGGATGACTTCTTTGGGACTCTAGTTATCAGCTGTAAGTTGGCTAACTTGGGCACAGGAGCCCTATTCAGTAACAGTTTGTGACACTTTGTGACAGTGACCTTGAACATGAAAAGGGGAAGGGAAAGTGAATGGAACAAATCTAAAGCCTTGCAGCTGCTTTGGATGTGGCCAACTTTGAATTTTCACTGGGGACAGTAGGGCAGACTAGGAAAACAATTACATAATAAATGCAACGAAAAGGACATTTTTTCCCCCACTATCTCAAACTTTTCCTGGAGACCTTATAAATAGCACAAGTGACTAACCGACCCCTTCCTTTCCATCTTCTGCCACATTCTGGGTGACAAGGCAGAAAAAAACCCAGATAAGCCCCATCCCATAGTGGCTGTATTTGTTAACGTTTGTCTGAGTTATGCTTCCTGATCCATGGGGATTGGGGGGTTAGTAGTCAGTCTTATAATACACGTCTCTCTCTCTCTCTCTCTCTCTCTCTCTCTCTCTCGCCCACCTCTCTCTCCAGGCAGAAACCACAGCCTAGAGATTTGATAAATTGGACAGAGTTATCATGACTCTGAGCCTTTTGGTGAAAACATTACCCGTAGCTGTGTGGTCAGTGAAAACATCAACTAAGACTCCTTTGTGGCTTCCTGACTCCCATAGATAAACACAAACATCATTGTACATGCCATGTGGCCAAACATTTATACCATGAAAGCAATCATTAAGAAGAAGCAAACTATTCTGGGCAGAATGCAGATTTCTTTCCTGCTTCTGACTTACTTGCAACACATCAGCTATTAACAGATAGCTTGGACAGCTTTGCATGCTTTGGGCTTTACTTCTACCAGCCTGGAATTTACTGTTCAGGTCCTTGGAAATAGAAGAGCCTCCCAAATGTCAACTTTGAACATCAGAGCTTGGATACCAATAACTCATGTTCCAGTATGCTGGCAGGGTGGGGAGGGGACTATCTTCCGTAGGGGGAGGTGATGGTTGGTGGGGATGATCCACTGCTGGCATGGATCAGTCAGAGTCAAAACTGCTTCTGTGTAATATGCATTTTACATTTTTCTTGTTTTCCCTCTTTAACCTTACACCATAATGTCCCATCCAGAAAACCAATGAAATAGGAAATTACGAGTTGTTTGGACATTTCCCTCTAGTCCATAGCAAGATTTTTTTTCCCTCTAACAACACAGATTGTTCATGATTTGTCTGAATATTCTCAAGCTGAGTTTTCTTACATTAAATTTGAAAGTTTGAAGTTAAAACGGGACATGAAAAGAAAGGCATCATATGGATCAGAAGTCTGCCTTTCTCCTCATGTAAGAGGGTTAACTCATGGGGCCCACAGGATCAAATCTCAGTATATTTAGTTCCTAATGGCCCCACTCCAAACACTGTCACACTGAAGCTAGGACTCTGTCATATGAGTACTGGAGGCCTCAAGAATTCAACCTATAATGAGGAATCCCTCTGGAGGAAGGGCCCAGGAAGAGGCCAGGGCCAAATAAAAAGACTCAATGTGAGGGAGCTTGACAGCAAAAGGGTGGAATGCAGGTTCAGGTACATTCTTACCTTGATATTAATGGGCTGTGAGCCAGGTGACCAAACTCTCAGGCCCTCAATTTCCTTATGTGTAGCTCTCTCACAAAGGTGTTGTGCGTTACATGAGTTAGCATAGCTTAAATTGTCAGCACAACAGCTTTGCATGTGGCACCTACTGAGCAAAGGCCTAGTAGTTACATTCACTGTTGTAGTTACTTCTCTCGTGCTGTGATAAAACACCACCACCCAAAGCAACATATAGAAGGAAGAGTTTATTGTAGTTGTGGTTCCAGAGTTCATCATGGAAGCGTGGCAGCAGGTGGTAGGCATGGTGGTTGGAGCACACAGCTGAGTGCTTACATCTTTAACCACAAGCCCAAAGCAGAGAGAAGAAACTAGAAGTTGGAGACATGGCCTTTTACTCTCAAAGCCCACTCCCCTGCCTATACTTTCCTCTGGCAAAGCTGTACCACTCAGCCTTCCCATACAGCGCTAACAACTAAGGAATCAAGTGTTCAAATGCCCAAGACTATGGGGAGCAAAGCTCGCTCATGCCACCACACTCACAATTGTAAACTGCCCAGATACCAACTGAGACCAAACATACTCCCATGCTTGACAGAGCAGGAACACATGTCAAAGAGGCTTAGAAAGACTGTGGCAGATGTTACAAATGGCTGAATGATGTGAAATACTATAACCAGAGCCAGGCAAGTTAGGAGTCATGTGCCCCAGAGTTATACCAACCAGATTTTTTTTTCAAAATGGAAAAATAAAAACATAAATAGCACAGGGTGATTAACTGTATTTTATTTCAAATGAGATAGAGATAACTTTAGTTTACAGTAGTCACTCTTTTCTACAATAAAAAAGTGTGGCTTGTGCTTGATTTGGCACCATGTCTACTAAAATTGGAACAACACATAGAAGAGTAGCATGGTCCCCGAGCAAGAATGAAATGCCAGTTCACAAAGTGTTCTATATTAAGTGAAAAGAAATGGTATTGTCTGTGTATGGTGGTACATGCCTAAATTCCTAGCACTTGGGAGGCAGACACAGGAACAAGAAGTTCCAGTGTTCCTTGACTACCTAGTGAAATCAAGGCCATTCTTGCCTTGAGACCTTTTTTTCAAAAGGAAACACAAAGCCAATTACATTTGAAAACTCAAGGGTTGGGCTGGGAAGTGGGTCCATCAGCAAAACACCTGACAAGCAACCGTGAAGACCTGAGTTCAGTCACAAGTACTAAGGAAATGTCTAGCACTAGCTATAATCTCACAGTCAGTGGAAGGCAGGAGGCTCCTCCAGTGCTTTCCAAGCAGCCATTCTACCTAATAAGCAAGCCCTATGCTCAGTGAGAGGTCTTGTCTCAAAAAAATAAAGAGGAGTGCAACAGAGAAAGATACCCAATGTCAATTTTTGACCTCTACTTTTTTACATGTGTACAAAACACACATGTGTACACACACACACACACACACACACACACACACACACACACATATAGTTAAATACAGTAGCCAGGTAATTTAACAATAGTGTCTGAACTCACTAAAGGATGAAAGGGGAGAAATATGTCACTTTTTTTTTTCAGTGCTGGGAATTGAACTAAGACCCCTGACACACTTTACCACTGAGCTATATTTTCATCATGCCCCCCCCCATAGACCACCAAGTTAATTCACTGTAATTTGAAATAGTTCCTGAACTAGTAGTTTCAACTCTAACCAGTTCAGCATACATTTTATATAAAATACTTTGCAGGTTAAAGCAGCATGCACATGTAACTCTGGTACTTGGTAGAAACAGGAGGATCAGGAGCTCAAAGTTGTCATAAGCTACTGTGAGCTCTTAAGGGTAGCCTAGAGGACATAAGACTTTTTCTCTAGAACCAGGAATAAGGGATAGAGAGATGGTTTTTTGGTTAAAAGTGCATTGTATTCTTCCAAAGGTACCAAGTTTAGTTCCCAATATCCACACTTGGTGGCTCACAAATGCCTGTAACGCCAGGTCCATGGAATGTGATCCCCTCTTCCGGCTCCTTGGGCACCTGCACTCAGACACACTCATATTTTTATAATTAAAAAAATAAATCTTTTAAAAACCTGAAATAAAAAAGGGCATGAGAAAGGGGAGAGTAAAGTAGGATGACTTGTGAAATAATAAAAATTCTTTTTTTACCCACTTCTGAGCCATACAGTGAACTTAAATCTTTCTCTGTGAATATCTGGCATTGCTTTGTAAGTTGGTAGAGGGAATGCTGACCACTAGCATGAACTGATCAGTGATTTATCTATAAATTATGATGATTTAAGCATAAAATTATATACTTATTTGTTTTAACATTACTTGCTAATTTTGAAATTGTAAAGAAGAAAATTAAAACCATTATTGCTCTATGAGTTGGAATTTTCCCTGTAGCTGCCATCATAAGGATTTACTTCAAATCATTCTGGATGACTACTTAAACATTTCTTTGATAATAGAAGTTTGATTTTACTGTTGCATTAGGATTAATCCTTATGCCATGCACATGCCCCTAGGAAGAAAAATATGCTTTCAGAACATTTCAACACCTAAAGAACATTCTACCATGAGAGTAAATGAGGATTTATTAAGTATTTTCCCTATTAAAATGTATCTCTTGTTCCTTAACCAGTGGACATGTCCATTGTTCTATTTCCCATTATGACTAATGAGCTATAATAAACCCCTCTCTCTTGGACCATCAGACATGCCATAGTCTATATTTTGAGTGCTGAAAATATTAAAACACAAAAGATTACACTTTCATATGTTTTACATTATTGTTTTCTAACCACTTCCCAAAATTACTGTCTAAATTTAAACTTTTTAAAAATCACTTTTAGTTTTTGAGATGGGCCTAAGTGAACATATAATTATTTATGTGACTGAAGCTAACCTTGAACTCTTGACTGTCCTACTTCCACTTCAGAAACCCGGGATTACAGGTATGTGCCAACATGGCCATTCTGATTGAATTCTTACAAGCAATATATGAGAAGACCCTTATATAAGCTTTGGGTGACTGACATGTTTTCTTTAGAAATATTGCTGAATATTTCACTTCCTCAGTCATCTATTCATTTAATGCTTTGTTATCTAAAAATTTTATGTGTATATAGAGTGTGTTTATGTGTGTGTGTGCAAGTGTTTGTGTGTGTGTGCAAGTATGAGCCCTAGTGCATGGATATACAGAGGCCATAGTAGGAAATCAAGTGTCTTTCTCTTCCTTCATGCCTTATTCCCTTGAGACAGGGTCTTTAGCTGACCATGAAGCTCAATGTTTGGCCAGTGACCTACATTTATTGCTACCCTTCAATGCTAGGATTACAGAAGTTTTACATGGGTGCTGGGGATTTGAACTCAAGTCTTCGTGTTTGTGCAGCTTGTTGCTGCTGGAAAACCCTGCTGCTAAGGTTGCAGTCTGTCATGACCAGACAGCCCTGAGCTCTGAATGAAATGGAGGACTCCCTTTGTCAGCTGGGCTTCCTCTTCTCTGCCTGACCTTATGTGGAGAGCCTGACTCCCATATTCTCTACTTGAGTTATGGCATATAGTCCTTAGCAAAATTACAGGTTCAACTTACTTCCTCCCAATAAGATCCTGCCCAGCAAGCACCTGAGATTCCTGGAATGCCTTTCCATGTAAATGAGGCATTCCCAGGACCTTAAACCCCAAGCCAATAATGCACACCCACCCTGATTATCCCTACCCACTCCCCAAAGTTCTATATAACCCTTGTTCATCCTGAATAAAGTTGAGTTGTCTCACTGAGGCTGATCCCAGAAGTCATTCCATAGTACTCACAGCCATCTGAACCCTGTCCCCCCTCCTCCTTCTCCTGCCTCTGCTCCCCTCATCCTTGTGGGCCAGTGTCCAACAGCCCCCATTGAAAGGGGAGAGCCTACAAGGCAGCACCACTAGGGCAAAGTGTCTCATTGATAGGAAACAAGGTCTATGTTCCTGTTCCCTTTGGTGCATTGGTTGTGGGGTGGGGGACTATTATGTAGGGACACTCCACTCCAGAGGAGTGGGATGGAAGGGAGAGGGGGTAGAGGGTGGGAGGGTGGGACTGAGAGGGGTGTAAAGAGGGCACTGTGATGGAGATATAACCTTAAGTAATAAATAAATATTTAAAAAAAGGAAAGGGGAGACCCACAGTAGAGAAAATTTAATTAATCCAACAACATGAGAGCTTGGGCAATTGATTACATCCAAAGATCTAGGTCTGTGTCATCTGGCTGGAATGCAGACATACCACACAACTTTAATTCCTCTGGCTGGACTATAGACAAGCCCTTAGTACCCAATTTTAAACCCTAATAATGTAGGTAAGGTTAGTTTGTAGAGGGAAGCAGACGTGTTTGAAAGTGATATCTAATTGAGAAGCAGACAAAGTGATGAATCAGAGAAAGATTTGACAGAATGAGTCAGAAATAGGATATGTCCAACTCTCACAAGAACAGACATGAAGGAGAGAACTTAGGAGAGCAGAATAGTGATGAGGCAGTTTTACTGGGACAATTTTGCAGAGATAGGTTGTAGGTGAAGAGAGAACAAACTAGAGAATGAGTAGGAACCAGAAGATTAGAACAGAGAGCAATTCAGTGAGAAGCCAAGAGAAGCCAGTTTGAATCAGTCAGCTTGGAGAGGTGTTTGAACCAGAACAGTTGAGTTGAACCAGCCAGCCAGAGTTCAGAAATAATCAGAAAGGGTGAGTTTATTCAACACTAAGCCTCTGAGACAACAATTGCACTGACAAAAAAAAAAAGTTACTTTTACATGGAAATAGTGCTCTTACCCACTGAACCATCTCCTCAGTCCTCACTTACTAATTAAATCAACAAAACATGTTTTCTCAGTGTCAGGTACTATTTTACATGTGGTGTTTTAACTGTATGGATAGCCCCTGCTTTCCAGAAAGGACAGTATAAACCAGGTCAGAAACATAACCACCATCAGATGGCACAGACTGGTGTGTAAAAACTGGGTTTTGTTCTAGATACAACGGAAAGCCATATAGAAGTTCAGGCAGAGTAATGGCATAGTCTTCTTTACAGATTTAAAACCTCTTTCCTACAGATGGATTATGATGGAACAGGGTCAGCAACTAGGCATGCACCCACTGGCCTCGATTGATCCTTCTAGGCCAGAAATTGACAAAACCATCCTGAACGGATGTGGTACAGGTGAAAATTCAGGAGAGAGGTAGATTCTACATTATTATTTGCAAATGTTTTAAAATACATAACTGTGGGGTTTTTTAGTCTCTTGTCATTTTGTTGGAAATATATTCTAAATATTGTTGTTTGTCTTCTATATTTGAGCACAATATTTGATGTATCAAGATTTAACTTTTCAATAGGTTTGGTGGTGCAAGTCTGTATTTCTAGCACTCACCAGACAGAGGCGGGAAGATCTCTGCAACTTCAAGGCCAACCTGGATTACAGAGCAAGTCTGAGGCTCCTAAGACAAAAACAAAACCAATTTAACTTTTCTCTGTACCAAGTCTTTTCTTGCTTCATAATTTTCTCTTGCTCTGATGTGGAAGCAGAAGAAGCCCGAGTAAATGTGTGAGAGGAGGAGGAAGTCTTGAGTGAATTGTGTATTGTTGACATAAACACGGCCATGTCTAACATCCCAATGCCTCAGACCCACAGAAGTAGCAAAGCCTTTCCTGGGAGAGTCTCAAAGAAACCATAAAGCCCCTTCTACTCTAAACAGGAACAACTGACTGTGTGCAGAAATTATCAGCCACAGCTTCCTCCTCCAGGATGACTGCCGTTTGAGTTTGAGACTGCTCCACTACAGAGACCTCTGATCAAGATTAGCTAAATCTGCCTCCATGTTCCACTGTATACAATAAATTGGATTTACATATATAAAATTAAAAAAAAGATGAGTTTCTGGGTGCAGTTGGTGCCCCTCATCAGAGAAAGCACCGTCCATCTGACCCCAATTGTACACTAGATATGTTTGTGTGTCTGACCTTTCTTCATTCCCTTGTTGCCTCAGTTAGGTCACTTTCTGAAGCCTCACAGGGCACAAGAATGAAATATTCTTTTTGTTGTTGTTAATGGCTTTATGAAATATTAAAATTCCTACAGTTTCTATCTGATTGTTTTCTAAGGCCTGGAAATGCCAGAATTTTGCAGGTACTCCCACACTCCAAAATGGAATGTCTTTACAGTTCTGATGAAGGGTTCACAAACACCAGTGTGACCAATGGCCAATCCACAGAAACAGGCCTAAAATGAAACAGGCCATCTGCAGTAATGAGAACATCCCCAAAGGCCTTGAGCAAATGCATAATGCTCAGGGTGGTAGGGTTGGGAGGTTGATATAAGAGGTGAGGTTCTGAGAGAATATTTGAACACTGGGGGCTGTGCCCTTAGAAAGGACTGTAGGACTCTGTTCTCTTTGTCTTTTTCACTGTTTACTGGCTGGAAATTTGGGTATTTGCTTGGAAATTCACTCTCACCAACATCACTCTAACCAGAAGCCCAGAGCAATGCTGCTGACCATCTTGGACTTAAGCTAAAAGACTTGTGTCAGAAATCTTGTCATGGAAACACAAAGCTGACTAATGTTGTTGGGGTACATCCCATACCAACCCTAAAAGGAAAAGGGAGAGGAGTCCCTGTCTCATCTTCAGCTCATTTTGAGACATCCAACTGCCATTCAGGGAGTTTGGTGTGTGGTTTCTGTAGCCTGGGGATATAAAGGATCAGAAACTAATCTAAGTTGCTCCCCCACTGTGGCAGATTTATAGGGACATAGGCAGACAGTGCAGGCATGAGTGGGCTCCTTAAGACTGTGGCTTCTTATTCCCAGGAGACACTCAGAACACAGGTGACAGGAAATCACAGGGACATCTATCTAAATAGGAGCAATGGAGGAAAAGGGAGGAACCTGAACCCTACAAAACACCCAACACAGAATTGGCTTAGTGAACTCCCATGTCTTGATTCTCCTCCATCCTTATGGGAGCTATTTGCTTCATTAAAACTGTTACTTTTGCTTGTGGACTGGTCTCGTGTCTTTCCGAGATGTTCAGTTATTTGTCTGTCCCACAGAAGGAGCTCATGGATCCCTGCGACCAATGCTTTTCAATGTTCCTAATTCTGTGATCCTTTAATACAGTTCCTCAGGTAGTGGGTTCCCCCAGCCATAAAATTATTTTCTTTGCCACTTCATAACTGTAACTTTGCTACTATTATGAATCATAATGTAAATATTTTTGGAGATAGCAGATTCCAAACAGGTGGAGACCCTTAGGTTGAGAAGCACTGCCCTAGACAGACGTTAAACGCCACTAGTTTCCTGAACTAGCTTAGCTGAAATGACCTCAGACAGCACAAGGCTATATTAGGGAAGTGATACTTAGGGTTAGGTACTTACTGCTCAGCCTTCTCCCCTCCCCCAGGACAGGAGAAGTGGGGAGTTCGTCCTAGTGGTGCTGTTTAAAGGTAACTACTATGTTTTCCCAGGACTATCGTCTAAAGTGTCAGCACTGAAATTTGCATCATGGAAAAACCCACAGTCTAGGGCAAGGTGTGAGGTTTTCCTATCCTACAGTCTGCCTGGAAGTCACACACAATCAGTAGCCAAGTCAAAAGGCAAGGAGACGCTGGGCCTGAAGAGGCATGAGGTGAGTGGAGACTTAGACTGGACTCTTTGTGTCCATCTCCCTGCAAATTTGTGCATGATAAAGAGCCACCCTTAAATACCTGGCCCCAGTTAGACATTTGTTCTCCTGAAATTCCCTATCTACACTCATGACTACGTGTGACTGAGGAGACTTTACTGTTAAGAAATGGATGGGGGGCTGGAGAGGTGGCTCAGAGGTTAAGAGCACTGGCTGTTCTTCCCAAGGTCCTGAGTTCAATTCCCAGCAACCACAGGGTGGCTCACAGCCATCTACATTGAGATCTACCCGGGCATATATGTAGAGCAAATACTGTATACATAATAAATAAATAAATAAATGTTTAAAAAAAAAAAGAAATGGATGGGTAAGTCATGGGTAAGTCTAGTCCCCTCTAGACAAACCGTGGAACAAGCTAACATTGCATTACCAGTGCCAAAAGTCACAGTTATACTGTGATGCTTGAGGGACAGGATGTCCTCGGATTCCTCCCCAGCAGCCATTTTTCAGAGGCCATTGTCAGTAGAGTACTTACTACTTTAATCTGTTTATTGTGCATTGCAGTTCTGTTTAGGGCCATCTTGGATGCTTTGGTGATCCCTCTAGACGCAGACTTTAGTTACTGGAGTTTTATAGGAAGATGCCCTTTAGAAATCTCTCAAAAATTTTCAACACTCAGTCCATGAGGATTTTAATTGTGATTATATTAAAATATATTAATCTGGGGAGGCCTGGCATTTTAAAGCCTTTCCAGAATTCCTGAGTTTATGGGATAGCTTTGTCATTTGCAACCTGTGTGATCACAGGCAAAGCTGTGTAACCTGAAGGTTATTTCCTTGTTTATAAAATGAGACTAATAATAATACCTCATTCAGAGCATTGCCCCAAGGATTATATAGTGAGCTAGTTAATGCAAAACACCTAGATGAATCTAACAGGGTCTATATGTGGGTCAGCTTAGTAAGACTAGAACCACACTTCCTAGACACAGCCCCCTCCTCCATGGTTCTGCTTGGGACAGCCATAAGAGAATTCTGTGCACGACTTTTAAGAAGGAAAAATGAAGCAGGAGCCAAGTCCACAGCATTTCTAGTTCAAGCAGGTTCTTTCCTCCCAGATTTTCAGAGTTGGGGCCAAGTATGATGGGGTAGTGTTAAGCATTCTAAATGTTAATTAATTGGTCCTGCTTGCTGTCTGTTACTTACATTGACTCTGATTGGTTAAATAAAATGCTGAGGCCTGAGATTGGGCAAAGACAGAGAAGGTGGGACTTCCTGGGATTAGAGCAGGAAGCCTGTGCTTTAGACAGAGAATTAATTCATTCCAGCCAGCAGCAGGAAGAAGGAGGCACACACCATGGGGTAGATGCAAGAGGATCATTCCAGATGGCCTGGAACATCAGCTAGTGTGGAGAATGGCAGTCCAAAGGGACGTATGTACATATGGGGTCATATTTGGGTAGTAGAATTAAAAGCTAGTTTAGATGGGCTAAGATTGCACAACTCAGGCCAAGGCTTGTTAAAATCCATGCGGTCTCTGTGTGCTCATTTATAAGGTCTGGATAAGAATTAATGGCTGCCAAACCAATTAACAATAATCTAAATATTGGGTAAATAATTTAATTAGCCATATTTTTTACACAAGTCCAGTGGATATATGTTAGTTATTTTTCTGTTGCTGTGATAAACATCATGAGCTAAAGTAATTTGTGGAAGGAAGGGTTAATTTTGGCTCACAGATGCATCATGGCAGGGAAGTATCAGAGTAGCAGCAGGTGTGGTGGCTGGAGCAGGAAGCTGAGAGCTTGCATCCTCAATGGCAAGTATGAAGTAGAGAAAGAAAACTGGGAATAGGGGCTGGAAAGATGGCTCAGTAGTTAAGAGCAGTGGCTGTTCTTCCAAAGGACCCAGGTTCAAATCCCAGCACCCACATGGCAGTTCACAGCTCTCTGTAAATGCTGGGCATGGTGACAAATGCCTTTAATCCCAGCAGTCAGGAGGCAGAGGCAGGCAGACCTCTGTGAGTTCAAGGCCAGCCTGGTCTACAAAGTGAGTCCAGGAGAGTCAAAGATACACAGAGAAACCCTGTCTCAAAAAACATTAAAATAAAAAACAAACAAACAAACAAAAACAAAACCAAAAACAAACAAAAAACCTGGGAATAGGGCAAGTATATCATCTCAAAGTTGACCTGCAGTGGTATATACCTCTCTAGCAAGGCTACACCTCCTAAATCTCCCCAGATAGTGCTAGCAACTAGAGGGCAAATGTTCAAATACCTGAGCCAAAGGGGAAACATTTCTCATTCAGACTTTACCCCTGATCCCAGTTTATGTTCTCCTTGTTTTGCTTTCTGTTGTGTGTTAAAGACATGACCAAAAACAACTCAGAGAAAAAGATTTTATTTGGCTTTATATGTCCCATCAGAGCCCATCATTGAGAAAAGCCTAAGCAGGGGCTCTGGCAGGAACCTGGAGGGAGGAACTGAAGCAGAGGCCATGGAGAAATATGCTGCTTACCCAATTACTCACAGTAGCTCACTTATTTTGCTTTTGTATACAACTTAGGACCACCTGCTCAGGGTTGGCACCCCTTCCACAGTGGGCCAGGTCCTCCCACACCAATCATTAATCAAGGAAATGCCCTCACTGACTTACACATAGGCCAATCTGATGGAAACCTTTTCTGAACTGAGGATCCTTCTTCCCAGAGGATTCCAGCTTGTATCAAATTGACAAAAACTAACCAGCTCATGATAAGCCCCAGGAAGAGCAGGGGCTTAGCATGAGGGTATCCGGGTCACTGAAGTTGGGGATGAAGAAGGACACAGACTCATTGGTTCCAGTAGCTTCCTCATGAGGACCATTTCATTTGTAGACTTGCTGGCAAGAGGGCAGCCCCTCTGCAGAAAGAGCAGCATCCCAGTGACTTGTCACCTGAGTGTCTCTTCTCCTCTGGACACTCAGTGGCTTTGCTTCACTGGTTAGAACCTGGACGAATATCAGGTCTTGTGTGTGTCCAGTCTTTTTCTTACAGTATTCAGTTAGGTCCTGTGTTCTGCATTATGTATGTTTAGGCATGTCTTCATGGGATGATTCCTGGTTGATATGGGGCAAAGGATCTTTTGGTTTCCTTATCTATTATGTCTTCCAATAAATAAACGTAAAGAAATTATTCATTTTTTTTAATCTGGTCAAGACATTTTATTACTGTGTCTATAACTGCTTGTGAACCCTGTTTCCACCAAGAAAAGGAGAAAGTCCTGGGAGTATGACAGGGCTTTTCACCCTTTCTCAGGCTTGCCTTAGCCTACCCATCTCATTCTTTTTTGTTCCCCTCCAGCTAGTCCCTCCTTTCCCCTTTGGTAGCTCTGAGTGAGGCTGTGTGTCTCTCCCCTCTTGGTTCCTCTGCAAAAATATTAGCTTTTCTCAGCCATCATTTAGAAAATGGCACTTGTCAAACTCTTAGAATTTCTGAGAATTAAAAAAGAAAGCAACTACTTTCTGGGCTCTCAATTGCTCCCTTTTCCCTGGGCTCAGTTATCCAGCTCAGTCCACAAAATAAAGTTCATAGTTTCTTTCCAACCAGTGACAATCAGATCAAATTGCAGACCTGAAATGTAAATGAGCCAGAATCTGAATGAACTTGCCCCTGGTGAAATTTCAGCCCCACAGAAAATTGGGTCTGGCCTCACTCTGAAAAATGCAGCAGTGAGCCAACAGAAGCTCTGAAAGTGAGAGAGAGGACTGAGATTAATCAAGCAAATCATAAACGCTTAGAGAAAAGAATAATTTTCAGACAGGTTATTAAAGATTCATTTTTTAATGACCAGAACATAACATCATTGCTTACATAAAAGGCCCATTCTGCATCCACAGTGCTTAGCTGAATCACTGATATTTAACACACAAAGTACAAATCATACTTTAAAAGGCTATAAGTGAAAAAAAAAAAAACCTCAAAGACTGAATAAATAGTTTTGCTGAATGAAAAAACAAAACAAAACTGTGTTTTCGAGAAATCAGATGGAACTCACTGCTTTTCATGTGTTGGAATCTCAGACCCATTCATGCCCACCATCTGTTACATAGCCTATAGACTATGGATACTTTTATATTTTTGTATCTTTCAAATCACCAAATGAACAATATTTTTTGATATATGAAAATTCAGTAAACTTCAAATTTCAGTGTCTACAAATGACATTTTCTTAGACTGTAGCCATACTAATTTGTCCACTCACTACACGTACCTTGATTAACTGTATACGGTGGATACTTAGGTGTAGGGGAGTCTTACTGTCCACTCTCAGGAGAGAGTTGTGGTGCCCAAGTACAGCAGGAATTTTTCAACCTTGGCATGCACTGGAAGTGTCCATGTTTTGTAACATTCCTCTCTGACCTGATGCTACCAACCCTTATCAAAAATATCTTCAGAAATTGTCATCTCCTGGGGACCAATCCCCTGACTGAGAGGCTCTGCAGAGGACTTGGGCTGCTACAGGGTATGAAGGGCAAGGGACAGGGAAAAGAAGAGGAGAAAGGAAGAAAGGAAAATGACATGTTTTCTGAGTTTTAAAAGTATCTCTTTTAATTTTAAACATGAGTGAATGAAACTGAGAATGGCACCAAGCATAAAACACACCAGGGTTCCAACGGTGAAGGGACCCTAATATGACTTGTATCTTAAGAGATCTATCTTCTTGAAGCAGCCCATCATGAAATGTAACACCTTCTTTCAAAGTTATTTACTACTTATTTATTTAAACCATGTGAATTTTCTGACAGTCTCTCAGTGGTATTCTGAGGAGGTATACATTTACTATGTTATAGATTCTAGATCTTATTTGTTTAGGTTCTAGAATGTTCTATTCTAAGAGGAAACAGAAGTTTCACCGTGGGAAACCTTTTCCTCTAAAAGTTCCATATATATATATAACTGATTCCTTGACAATGTCATATACATATATATGGTGTATCTCTATCCTATTCGCCTCCAACTCTTCCCAGACCTCTTCCCACATATTCCCCTGCCTACCTTCTTGTCTTCTCTTTCTTAAATTCCCTGGGAGTTCTTGGTTTAGTCTTGTTGAACGTTTCCTGACTCATCTCTGATCCCAAAGACTGCCTGCCTACATTGCTCTTGGCGTTCCAGTTTGGGTTCTGGCTAGGTGTCAGAAAAATCTGGTATTTCTGGAAGCTGTGGGTAGGGTAGGCTCAGGAGTTCTTTGGCTTGAAGAGGCCCATGAAGGAATCAGATGCAGACAAACAGGCTTGGACCACACCTGATGGGAAAAAAGGCTGTGAGTACAGTAAGCCATGTACTTCTAGGTCCAGCTCCTCATAGGGAGTTAGGTCAGCAATATAACATGCAGAGAAATTGTCTCCAGACACTGTGAACCATGGGACACTTGCCTGTCTGGTCATAAATATTAACACTCGATAAGCATTTCCCATTTTGAGTGTCAAAAGTTAAAAATATAGCTATCTCATTCAAATATAGAGATCGTATATCAAATGTTTATCTGGTTTAGTATTGAAGGAACCAATCAGATGAGAATCTGGTTATAAAGATAAAAGAACTGGGCAAGTTGTCATTTATACATGCCTGTGTTGTATAACAGTTTCCTCTGAGCTTGAAACATTCCATCCTGCCAGAAGCTCCTTAAACAGAAAGGTAACATGAAGCAATGATCTGTTATTTATTCTAAATGTTAATTAATTGCTCCTGGAGGCTTGCTTGTTGTCTGTTACTTTGCTTGCTGTCTGTTACATTGCTTGCTAACCATTGTCTCTGATTGGTTGATTAACTGCTGAGGCCTGTGATTGGGCAAAGAGAGAGGTAGGCATGGCTAAGGTACGGGGAGGTTGATGGGAAGTTGATGGGAAGAAGAAAGCAGGAGGGGAGAGAAAGAAGACACACAATGTGTTAGAAATGAAAGAACATCATGCTACATGGCCTGGAACATTGGCATAGCATGGAGAATAACAGCCCAGGGGAAATTTGTATACTACATGGGGTTTTATTGGGGGAATAGCATTTAAAAACTAGCTCAGATGGGCCAAGATTGCACAATCCAGGCTAAAGCTTGTTAAAATCCATCAGGTGTCTCTGTGTGATCATTTATAATGGCAGGTTAAAGAATTACACTGCCGACCAATTAACTATCTTATAAATGCTGGTAAATAATTTAATTAAATACTTCTACAGCAAACAACTCAAAATAGCTTCAGGAAGTCCCTGAAACTGACCAGATTGACTAGACACCTCCATGCCAGAGTAATAAAAGCTGAGAGTCCTTCTCAACAGAGCCAAGCTGCAATGAAGACTCTCAAAGCTGCAAATTTCTAAGACCAGATCAGTTGCCTGGAAGAGGTCAGAGCCTATACCAGTGGTTTTCAATCTGTCATGGTGACGTCTTTGTTCAAATGATCCTTTCACAGGAGTCAGATATCAGATATCCTGCACATCAGATATTTACATATCCAGTAACAAAACTGCAGTTGTGAAGTAGCAGCAAAATAATTTTTTTTTTTGGTTTTTTTTTTCGAGACAGGGTTTCTCTGTGTATCCTTGGCTGTCCTGGACTCACTTTGTAGACCAGGCTGGCCTCGAACTCACAAAGATCCGCCTGCCTCTGCCTCCCAAGTGCTGGGATTAAAGGCGTGCGCCACCACCACCCGGCTTAGCAAAATAATTTTATGGTTGGAGGTGACCCACAACACAATGAGCTGTACTAAAGGAAGGTTGAAAACCTCTGATCTATGTAATCATTGACCACTATTTGTCCAATTTTCTGGATTTCTTATTTTCTTTTTTTTTTTTTACTTTATTTTTTATTTCTTCAAGTTACATCTCAA
>CAJQZJ010033886.1:1428612-1459503 GCA_907164525.1 Lophiomys imhausi | reverse complement strand
CTCCTACATAGGAGAGGAAGAAGGATACAGAAAAGGAAAAGTAGGAATTCCCTGGGGCTAACCTCCAAAACCCATTAAGACAGGACCATTTATCAGCTTGTAGTCTCTTCCCCTACATAACAGAGTTTTCAGTTATCCTTCAAATAACCAAAAAGATGGGCGGAGAAACACCCTCCCCACCCTCTGGGCATGGGACGTCGCTCTCTTAAAGTGACTTCCTGCTGATTTGGGTCGTAGTAGACCTGTTTGAGGCCCCAACCCAAATGGGAAAAATGATTAAAAATGTTAGTACAATCCTTTTATGTTCAGTCCTTTTGTTCTCAGCTGTTTAGATGACCTAAGGGGTTTGTAGGCAGAAGCTGATCTTGCAGGCTTCACTGAGGTTCCGGCTGGGGCATTGTGTAGAGCTGAACGGTCCCAGCGACACTGGATTGCAGTGGTGGTTGCAGGCCCCCGATGGAGACAGCTATTGAGGAAGTCTGCCAGGCAGAATCAACTGGGTCACTCATCCTCCTTGATGCCTGATTCTGCTCTCTGCTGAGGATTCCGCTGTCCGCTGTCCCCGGGCTCCCCTAATGGACACTTCGATTCTCCAGGCGCCTCACCAAATGGGAGTTCCCGAATCCTGCGTTTAGTGGCCTCCGTGTCTGTGAGAGATGGGGAGAGCCTTGCCCTGGGACTTTTAACAGTCCCTTGGGAGCTGTGAGTGTTCCGGGGGGGGTCTAGCCCCTCCGGTTTTTGCACAGTGCCCAATATCTCTGTGTTTTTTATGGCTCTTTTTTCCCCGCGTTCAGAATGCGTCAGTGTAGGTCGCCGCCATCTTCGCTCTCGGATTTCTTATTTTCTAAAAAAACAAGTAACAGCTGATACTCATAATTCCAGACAGTTATGCTATAAAATGCATAAAATTAAGAACATTTAGTTGATCGATATTAAATCATTTCTTCTACAGCAGATAGAAATAGGTTCTTACATACTTCTGGCTCCATGTTTTGTCAGGGGATCAGTATATAGCTTTGTTTTATGTGTTTTCACGTAAATACACCATATTTAGCTTATTCTGTTGATTTAGTGACATCTAATTTATGGCCAACAACACTATAATTCAATGCTGAATAAAGCTTGGTTTTTTTTTTCAACAAATGTATGTTCGCAATAAGGCACACCATAGCCTTAGGAACATGAGCTAGCTCTCTAAAACCATTCAAAGAGTAATTAAGAGCAATTAAACAGCCAAAGGAAAACTCACAAAATATGAAAGTATGATACTAAATAGACTGCAAAAAGAAACTAGCTCATAATCTGAGGATGAAACAGGCAAAGGAGCTGAGCTGAGACAGGGAGCTCTGCAAACCACCCTGAGAGGGCCTTAGGATTGACCTTGGGGTTATGTACTTTCACAAGTAGATGAGACTGCGGGGCACATTCTCAAGCTGATGAATGATGAGGATGGATGGCTTTCGTTCGGCAGCTCTCAGCCTTCCTAATGTTGCGATCCTTTAACACAGTTCCTTTCATTGTGGTGACCTGCGATCATAAAATTACTTTCATTGCTACTTCATAACTGTAATTTTGTCACTGTTATTAAGCTTAATGTAAATATCTGTGTTTCCTGATCTTAGGCAACCCCTGTGAAAGGGTCTTTTGACCACCAAACGGTCGCGACCCAGAGGTTGAGAACCACTGACATAAGCCATTTGCTGCTTATCAGTCTTCTACAAGTTAACATCTAAGACCTAATCAAGGGAAAGCCCAAATCACAGTCTCCTGAATAGCAGATGAGTCTTGATTAGATTTGGTAGATAAAGATTTAGTGCTCATCCTCTCTACCTTGGTACTTTAGATGACGTCATCTGGGTTTGGAGGGCTGCCTTGTACACTGATGTTCGGTAGCATTCTCAGCCTCTATTCACGTGATATAAGTGACATCTCCTCTCTTGATTGTAGCAATTGAATGTGTCTCCATATATTGCCAAAGACCCCTAGGGAACAGAATCACCTTGATTGGCCTTTCCTCTTATGTCATCATCTTAGTTCATTTTGTCCATTGTAACCAATAGCTATCTTGGGTCATTCATAAAAAAATAGGCATTTCTATGCCAGGTGGTGGTAGTGCACGCCTTTAATCCCAGCACTTGGGAGGCAGAGGCAGGTGGATCTCTGTGAGTTTGAGGCCAGCCTGGTCTACAAAGTGAGTCCAGGACACCCAGAGCTGTTACACAGAGAAGCCCTGTCCAAAAAAAAAAAAAAGAAAAAAAAGAAAGAAAAAGAAAAGAAAAGATATTTCTTCCCTACAGTTTTTGAGTTTAAAGAAGTCTAAAATAATTGTCCCAATAAGTTTGTTCTCTAGTAAGAGCTTGTTTCCAGGTTCATAGATGACACCTGGTAGTTGTGTTCTCATGTAATGGAAAGACAAAGCAGCTGTCTCAGGCCTAGTTCATAAAGGACAATTTATTTCTTCATAGGAGTTTTATCATCATAATTTAATCATCTCCCAAGGCTCTTTTCCCCCCCAGAATACCATCACACTGGTTTTTAGCATATGAACCTGGGGTGAAGCCCAAATTTTCAGACAATAAAAATTGGAAAAAAAGTAAAAGTATCTGTTGATCAACTTTGAAACCACACAGGCTAGCCTCTTCAAAGTTTGTACCACAATGTATAGTCAACTACGCATATATATTATATATGTACATATATAATACATATATAATATAATATATAATATGTATTATATATTATATATGTGTATATAATATGTATAATATATATTATATATATATGTTGTTCTTGTTTTCTGTCTTACTTATACTGGGAGAAGAAAAACCAAAACAGTGTGCTGAAAGCTCAGAATACACTTAGTAAATATTTCTAGTTGGGAATTATAACCTTTGACATGTCTAAGATCTGAGTCAAGAGCGAGAGTTGGGGGTTGGTGAGGACAGGTTTACAAGGAGACACTCCTGCTGAAGTGGATATATGTCTGCTCATTGGAGATACTTCCATATCGTCTACCAGAAGGCCTGGAGGAAGAGCTACAATGTGAAAGGGATGTCCCTGAATGACAAGAAAAGGAGGACTCTTGATGGAATTGTTTCTGTCTGCACACACATCTGCCCAGGCCTGGGAACTAGGTGGTACTGACTTCCCCATTTAGCAGTTAGCCTAAGGATGGCTCCTTGAGGGTGGTCTGGGCATATTGGAACAAGAGAACCTGGAGGCAGAATAGTGTGTTCTATGGTCTCCACTCAATTGGAGAACATCTGTGAGCCTCTGATTCTCTGTGTATAAAGTCAAGGTGACAATAAATATGAACCCCTTAGCACTGTAGGATCATTATAGGAGACAGAGATGTACACCTTTTTTATTTTAGTCAAGTAAGACAGAACTTGGAAGCACCTGTAGAGGGAAGCTGTCTGTCAGCTGGCTTGTAAATGTCTCTTCTATACAAAACTTACCTCTGATGGTGCTTTTTTTTTAACTGTAGAAGCTATTTTGTTTTACCCATTTATTTTGTAATTATAAATGTAAATCAGAACCAGTCCCTAGTGTGTAGTTATATTTACACATGTGATTACTTTTTAAAAATGAAAACTCTTTATCTGAGATACCGTTTAAACAGATTCTTACTCAAAATCCTTTGTTTTGTTTATGTTTTTCAGCAAATCTGGTCCCTTATAATGAGCTGCCCCATGTGTGACACATTTCATACCATTGACTGTGTGCTCGGGGTTTAGTTTTCTGCCACAACAGAAAAATTGGTTTCCTTCTCTCTCTCTCTGCTGCAATAAAGGCAGGTCTGTGTGCTGGATAGTAGAAGCCATCTGTACATGCTGAACAAACAGATTTGAAGTGATCACGTGCAGTAACTCTGTCTTTCATCAACAGCAAAAGGGCTTGAGTTCCAGTGGTAAAACTTGACATTTTAGGCTTGAAGGATATCAACTTCCATAGACGGGTGGATCCTTCTTTGATAACCATGGCCAGAAAGTAGACTGGACACAGCCCTGACAGTTTTGAGTTCTCTCTCCCTGTCTTCACTTGGGTCATTCCATTTTCTACAAAAGAGAAATACACTTCTGAGGAAAGTTCTTTGGTTTGTTTTTCTGAGATGGAGCCTTAAAATATGTATGCAGACTCGCCTGGAGATTATTATGTATGTAGCTCAGGCTGGCCTTGAACTCACAGTGGGATTCCTGCCTCTGCCTGCTGAGTGCTGAGGCTACTGACATGAGTGAGCACAGCTGGGAAGTTAAAAGTCTTTCCTGGCTGTATCTCTGAATTAAACAAAGCTATTCACACTGGGTTCCAGAAATGTGAGTTTCTACAAACAAATGAAAAGTTCCGAAAGCTTTTTATCTGTTGATTTTCTTCCAGTATCATACTGCTGACTCATAGGTAAGATTCTGCAACGTAGGCTCTTTGTGACTTTCCTGTGTAATCTTGTGGGGTGTGGCATCAGTATTGCTGCCAGCCTGCTCTTCATCCAAGAGTTTAGGAATCAGTTTCAAGTCAGAAGGGTAAAGCACAGGAGACCCACTGACCTTGCCAGTTCCTAAATCCAAGGACATAGTGTCTATTCCTCCAAAAGACATTCCAGGTGATCTTCCACTGTCCTCTCTGCCCTGGCCAGTGGTTTCTGAAGTCACACTTCCTTTCCTATTCTTCTTCTGAGCTAGCTAGTGACTTGTGCGCAGAGTTCACCAATGCCAGTGAGTGCCCTGTCAGTGAAGATGTCCTTACCACCAGGATCTTGAATGGGTCAGGTAGTTTCTTGATTCAAAGTGTCTCAGGAAGCCTCAAAGTCCTGAATCTTCTCCACTACCAAGTCATGACCACTGATGTCAGCTTGTCCAATGCCACAATGAAGAATATTTTCTTTAAAACTTATATACAATATATTTTGATCATGGTTTCCCTTCACCAACTCCTGTCAGGTTCTCCCCAACTCCTTACTTATCCAATCTCTCTCTCTCTCTCTCTCTCTCTCTCTCTCTCTGTCAAAGTAATTAAAAAAAAAACAAAAAGGAAAAGCAATAAGACAAAAACTGTCCTCCAAAGACTCCCTCCAAAAATCCCATGGATTTTGTTTTGTGTTGGCCAAATATTCCTGGGCTTGGAGCCTACCTTGGAGTGTGGTTGACATTACCCAGTGACACTCCACTGGAGAAAACTTCTTTTCCCTTTGCAAGAAGGTATCAGTTATAAATAATTTCTTGGTTATATGTGGGACTTGTAACCACTTGCAACCACTTTCTCTTTTTAGTGTTGGCATTTCATCTGGCTTGGAGTTTCACAGGTCTTGTGTGTGCTGTCACAGTCTGTGAGTTCATATGCTCTTCAGTCCTGTTGTATTTGGAAGGCACTGTTTCTGCCATCTTTGTCTCAGTTTTCCTGTCTCTTCATCCATCTAGATCCCTAAATCTTGAAGGGAAAGGTTTGACAGAAGCATCCTACTTAAGAGTGAATGCTCGAAAGTCTTTCTCTACTGCAAGAAGCAGCTTCCCTGATGATGGTTGAGCAATGCACTGAACTGTGGGTATAGTAATATGTAGTTAGGAGCCATTTTATTGCTGTGTTCCTTTAGCAGAATCATAATAGTAGATTTTCCCCTAGGCACCTGACCCATTGGTTTTGAACAAAATGCATTTTGGACACAGCAGTCAGCAGGTTAGTGCTTCTTGACATGTCTGTTGCATAGATTCTTTACATGTCTGTCACATAGATGATTGACATGTCCATCATATAGATGATTGACATGTCCCTCACACAGATGATTGACATATCCATCACATAGATGCTTACTCTTATCACCAAGAATGACATGAAGTGAATGATAATTGTCTCAGGTGTACACATCAATCTGCCCAGGAGTATAAGTCAAGGAATATTTAGGCAGGTTCCAGGTCAAATCTGGTAGCAGAGACTGAGGTCTCCATGCCACCATTAGGCCTAAGTTCTTATCTTCTCATGAGTTTTGTAGTGGATTAAATATGAAGTATCCTCCACAGATGCAAGTTTTGAATACTTGGTCCTCAGTTAGTGGTACTATTTTGGGAGACTCTGGAAACTTCTAGGAGGTGGGTCTAGTTGAAGGACGTAAGTTTTTGAGAGGAAGTACATTATTCCTGGCCATTTGCTGTTTTGCTCTTTGCCTCTGGAGACCTGTGAAGCTCTCCTCTGCCACATACTCCCATGCCATAATATTCTGTCTTGGAGGCCAAGCAACAGCAGACAAACTCTGAAATCAAAAGCCAACTAACACTGTATGAAATCTAAGAGACCCACATGCATCCCAGGCATAGTGGTGCCTGCCCTTAATCCCAGCACACATGATAGCTGAATGTGAACCTGGAAGCAAGCCAGTTAGTAGGGTCTCTCCACGGTCTCTTCTTCTGTTTCTGCCTTCAGGTTCCTGCCTTGAGATTCTGTTTTGGCTTCCCTTGATGATGGATCCATAACCTGTAACCTGAAATAAACACTTTCCTCCCCATGTTGTATTAGCTGTTCTACCACAGTGACAGAATCCTAACTAGAACAGTTTTTTTGTGTTTGTTTGTTTGTCCGTTTGTTTTTACCTATGTCCACTCAGTAAACTTTAGGGAACTTCTCCCTAAAAATGAGGTTGTGCCCAGGCATTTGTAGTTAGGGAATGCCACGTCTCAGGTCTGCTGCATCTAGGTGCAACCAGTGCATTGTGGACAGACGTTCAGGAGTGAAGCTTAAGGTATTGCCCATCAGCCTCCTCTTTGCCTCACCCCGCCCCACCTCTGTGAGTTAAAGCAGGAAGATGCATGCTAGTAACAAAATGAAGGTCAGGAGCCAGGACAGAGTACAGGCCGTTAGGAAAGAAGCTGGGTCTATGAATGGCCATGTGGAGCAGAGATGCTCACTTGCCTGTCTGTCTGTTCGTTAGCATGAGATAAGAGAAATAATCTTCCTTGGTCTTTGTTACAGGCATGCAGATTTTCACATAAGTAATACAAACCCTAACGGCTCTTGTGAAGAATCAAGACAATTCTAATTGGCTGGTTTCCAGTTGCCACCTAAGCCCCACAGTGCCTGGCATATACTGAGGCACGATACACGTGTGAGTAAATACCACTAAGCTGCCAAGCTGTGAGGTTCCTGGCTGGTGCATCAAACACAACCTGCACAAAGTTTTCTAAGTGGCAGGTTACAAATGAGGAGGAGAAGAGCAAACCACAGACAAATGGTAACAAAGCTGTTAAAGTTAGGTGGGAATCTCTGTGGGTACCGCCTAGAAGTGACGGTTAATTATATGCCGTCACTTGAGTGATTTGCAGATAGTCATCACAGTCACTGTCATTTTCCAAAACAAAAGACTTATACATGCACAGACTATGCAGACAGGTAATTTCTTCTTTTAACAAGTTTGATGAGACATCAAGATTGCTATGCTGTGAAGGTCCAGAAGAAAATGAAAATCCATTGCTACATTGTGCAGAGTGAATACAAAGTAGCTGCTTAATTAGGCTGCTTGGCTTTTGTGTGTGTGTGTGTGTGTGTGTGTGTGTGTGTGTGTGTGTGTGTGTGTGTAACAATTGGCATGTCACCAACTGCATTTGCTGAACATCATTTGTCACTATATGTAAAATGCTGCATTAAATGCAAGAGGAAATTCACAGATAAGTTATATAAAGATACAGGAAAGAGGGGAGATGGAATACTGTAAAACCAGATGTTTAGATTTCCAAGCAGCTTCAATGAATCATTGCCTTGGTCATGTTGCAAGTTTTTTATCACACCCGATCTGTAGGTTTAAAGTGGAAGAAGAGTAAAACATTGCACACACTTGGCTTCCAGCAAATGCCACCCAGTCCTCATCTCCTAACTCTATAACATAGTATAGAGTTTAATGGGACATATGTGATGGTTATTTTGGATTGTCAGCTTGACTACATCTGGAATTAGCTAAAACCCTAGCAGTGGGGTACACCTATCTAGGATTTTTTTCTTAATTAAATAACTTGAAGTGGGAAGACCCATTTTTTTTAATACTTTATTTTTTTTTCTTCAAGTTACATCTCATTCACGAACCCCTCCCTATTCCCCCTTCCTATCCCGCCCTTCCACCCTCTTCCCCCCAGAAGTTTCCCCTTTCAGTCCAACAGATGGTTCCTTCTCTTATAACAGTAAGTATTATACAAAACAATAGATATAAATATGCCACATTTATGAGAGTTAAATGGCCCAGTATACCTTCCCAATGTCCAGTTTATACATATTTGGCCCCTGACTTTAACATTCTACTATCTAACCAACTCCATGAGTTTAAAGGTCTATATGTGACTCAACATTCATACTATCTTGCAACACACTTTTAAGAGTATCTTCTTAGATCTATAACACCCTCTTGATTCCTAAACAGTTCAAAATTTAACTATGAGACTCTAGCTGTCTATTCTTCAACCACCTCAGACACCTGAGAGGGATAAATTTATTTGCTTATATAGGAAGTGCAGGGCCTGCAGCTTCCAAAACTAAGAAAGAACATACCAGTGACTGCCTGGACAGTTCTCATTTTCTCTCCATACATTCCAGCATCAATCTTCAGCCTTTGGGTCCTGTTTCTCTGACAGACATTTGTTGTAGAGCCCTGGGAAGACCCATTTTTAATCCAGATCTTTAAGGTGGGAGACCCACCTTTAATCTGGGCCACTCCTTCTGCTGGCAGCCTATATAAATGGCATGGAAGAAGGAATCTTGATCTCTTTGGCCTCTTGCCCTCACTCTGGCTGACAAGTCCATACCTTCATTGGCATTTGAGCCTACTTCTTTATGATTCCATTGATTACTAAGATGACACATCCAGCCCCATGGACTGAACAACTCCTGGATTCTTGGACTTGCCATTGGTAGACACCCACTGTTGGACTAATAGTACCACAGCCTGTAAACCACTCTAATAAATTACCTGTCCTCTGATTTATTCTGGAGTCACAAAAAGTATTTTTGCTTATCTCAAATGCCTTTGTGTATCTCTGTGTTTGTACAGTCTCTTTTGAAGCAAATGAGGAACATTGCATTTTGTAAAGCAACCAGTAATGAATCATGATAGACAAGAGGGGTGTCAGGTACAGGCAACAAAATTCTTCCATAGTAATTTAAGACTTTCTTGCTGAAAGATAATCCAATGGCTTACATCATCCACTGAGAGCTAAAGAAATAATTGCTCATTCTTCTTCCCTAGCTAAGGGGGCAATTATCACAGTGCCACTGCTGTCAGAGACAACCTGAACACTAAAAGCTGTCCTCTAGTAATCCTCCATGTGTCCTTTAGTACTTACTGGTCCGAGATCCAGTTTTCATAGCACCTCCAAACTTGTGGGTTCCTATGCTCTCAGACCTGGGCCACTTGCAAGGTGGCTTCCCAGATGTAGCCCCATGGATGGTTCTGCTGGTTTTATGGTGACTGAAATTCTACTCCAAACCTCATCATCTCACCTACTTTATGAACCTCTGACATCATTATGTAAATTCACTCACTTTATCCAACCTCACTGGACTGGGGTTAGTTGGCCTTTGCATGGTCAGTATTGTGGTTTAAAAGTAAATAGTCTACTCAGGGCTCCTGTTAGAACACATGATCACCAAGCTGGTGGCACCAGTTGAGAAGGTTGTACAATGTGTAGGAGGTGGAGGCTTGCTGAAGGAAGAGAGTCACCACTTGTATAGGAAGGGAGTCAGGTGGAGGTGGACACTTCTCATTCCCTTTGAACTTTGTGACTGTGAATGCAATGTGGCTAGCAGTCTCCTGCTCCTGCCATCGTTCTTCCCCCTGTGGTGAATTGATTAACCCAAAATGTAAGCTCTGTATTGCAGCATTTAATCCCAAAATTAAAACCTTGCATCTTGAACAGAAGCTCATTTTTCTAGGGTGGGAGGAGGCTGCTCATGAGAACATGGGATGTTAAAATATAGGTGAAATAACAGGATCTTCTGAGGGGAGGTGAAACATTCCACCAGACAAGAAAGCTCTCTAAACCAAGAAGTAAACAATTCAGAGGCTTCAGGAAGTCCCTGAAACAAACCAGACTAGGACTCCTTTGCCTTAGACATATATGCACAGAAGAAATCCTAAGGGATGTGCTTAGACAGGCCAAGCCATTTTAGGATCTCAGACCAGCTGAGCAGCCTGGAGGAATCAGAGACCTGCAGAGCTTCCTGAAGAGGCTCCGCCCAATTGAGCTGTAAGGAAAGGAGATTGTCCAGGCTGTCAAGCTGCCTGCAGGTTGTGCAGTGAGTTCCAGGCTCCCAGCTGTCATGAGCTGTGGTGAGTGAGCTCTTGGTGATGCAGCCGTCTTTGAGTTATTTCTGTTCCTGTAAGTAACCCCAATGAAACTCACTGGTTCACCAAGCTGGACTTTGTTGGTATCCTTCCTTTGGTCTCTTGTCAGTTCCCTGTCTGAGGTGAATGGATATTTGTTCATATCTCCCAGGAATTGCGTCACACACCCTTCCTTAAGTTGTTTCTTCTCAGGTATCTTGTGACAGCAAAAAAAAAAAAAAAAAAAAGTAACTAAAATATAGCTAATATCTTGCCACTGTGGCAGGAGCCCAAATAGCTCCAGGCTAATCTAGGCTGCGTAGACAGTACAGCTTGCCCACAAGCTGCCCTGGCCATGTCCCTGCATCTGTTGTTAATAAAGCTCACAAAGACCAACCACTCACTGTGTCTTCTTGGCTGTGGCCAACTCAGAAATATATCACTTCATACTTTCACTTCCACTGTTTACTCCATTTCTTCAGGATAATACTGTCCCAATAGAAACACAACATCTAAGTTTCTATCCCCTTGTCTCTGTTTCCTGGGAAATGTGTGTGAAGTTAACATCACACTCTTAAATTTTAAATTCTGAGCTGGGGCATCTGGATGATCCTGGGCTCCATGCCATGTCCTTGTTGCCAGGGAGCTAGGAAAAGCAACATCTGACTCCCTTGGGATGCTGTGGCAAGAGGTGGAGTCTCTTCCATAGAATTAACCCTGAATAGGAGGTGTTTGGATTCTGAATGCAAGGAGACAAGGAAAGTAGCCTAGCCCTTACAGTTGCCTTCCTACCCACGAATTCTTCCATGTGGGGTGGGCACCCTCCATACAGCCTACCTCAGATAGTCTGTCCTCTCCCATCTCCTAACCCTGTCAATGTGTCTGTGTTAGCCTTTGTTTCTGAGATACTTCTTTTTTCTTCTTCGTCCTACGCAAAATGCTTCAGGTTGTCTCACCTCTCCCATCCTCCCAATCCCTGGCAGAGTTCAATTCCCCTTTGTATTTCTGTCCAGAGGTCAACAGGGAGTTATCACACAAATCTGTCATCAATATTCCACTGCTTTGCTGCCTTCAAAGTAGAAGCAGCTGGTTTCCAATACAAATGGTAACATTGGACATCTTACATCTGTCTTTCAGAGTAGACAGTCAGCAGGGATCCGATTCTATAGGATACCGGGGTGACTGGGCTTGTTAGTCTTTCTTAACACTGGGGGAAAGTCTTGGGTTGGCCTCAAAGGAGACATTTTTATAACTAGATATCCTGGACTACAGCTGTAGTCTCTCATCTTGCAGCTTAGTTTGCTGGAACCGTACACGTTGTATAATTGTTGGGAGACATTTCTGTTTTAGGCAAACAGAAATGATAATGTGCCCTATGGTCAGCTCTCTCCTGCCCATGTCTGCAGGCTCTCACACAAACACTGACGGTTCCCATGCATTGCTAATGTAATGGCATCTGGTCTCTCCCTGACCCAAGAGAGTTCAGCACAGTCATGTAAGTTTTATGACATGTAAGAGAAAACCATTCCTATCACGAACTCCATGCATTTACGGTATCAACTTTTCTGGCATATCAAAGTGAAGGGTTTTGTCTTTAAAAGTTCAGCTTATTAAATCAGTTTCCTTGCAGACATAAGTAAAGGGTACTGGAGAGTAGACAGTTTAGTTTTTATCCAGATGCTGAAAGATCTAATGACAGCTCTATCTGTTGCTCTCTCATGGCCAGATAAAAGATGGAAAAGCTAATTATCCTGGCCTGATCATTATGTGTTGTGTGCATGCATCAAAACATCACGCTTTACCCCAACAGATATGTACAACTATGCTTTTAATTTTTTATTAGATGCATGTGTGTGTGTTTGTGTATGTTGGAGGGGAATATGTGCACATGAGTTCAGACACCCTTGAAGGCAAAAGGAATTGAATTCCCCTAAAGCTGGAGTTACAGGCAGTTGTGAGCCACCTGACACGGATGCTGGGAACTGAACTCAGGTCCTGCACAAGAACAGCAGGGCTCTTAATTGCTGAGCCATGTGTCCAGGCTTGGAGTTCTTATATATTAATAAAAATGTGCAGAGATCTCACATCAGGAGGCTGGGATAGCAGCACATAAAGAGAAAAGGGAAGCTCTTCATGCACCAGTATTCTCTCCTTCCCTTGGACGAGTTATAGGTGACTCTGTTTCCCACGCCAAGTACCTCTGATAATGTTGAAGGAAGAGATCTCTAATTCCTTAGCCTAATCGACCATCAACCACATGACCCTTGGATGTGGTGTAATCACCATTCTGTCAATAGTGAAGAGAAGATATTGTAGGTAGAAGCTCTGCTCAGATTGGTTCTGTGGGGCCCAGGGTCAACATAATGGAAATGGATTGCTCTTTACCTTTGCAGTAACAGTTGGTGAATGCATACAGTTTTTATAAAATAAATTCAATCTTCTCCCTAAAACAGCAGGTTATCTACCTTGCCAATGATTGCCTTTTTCTGAGTCATTAGGGTTCAGTTTTAAAGCCCCTGACAATACATTTAGCAACTATTTAAGGTGCGAAGTTAAGTCCCAGGCTAAGCTGCACTATGAATATTACTTAGAGGAAAATTAACATGGACTTTTCAGCCTGGAGAAGGCAGAAGGTAAACAACGAGACCTCCCAAAATTACAAAATGATGGTCGTAAAGGTATGTGGCCCGTTAGAGTTACAATATGGAAAAATGCATGGTGCTTTTCATCTGGGGTTGGAGGGGCAAGATTAGAAAGAAGAAGAGGGAAAAAGGAGGGTTGTGGAGAATTAGAACTGTTGTCATGGTAAATATCAGGCAATGTGTCTTCCTGTTGAAATATAGAAACATCCTTAACAGCTGTTGAGGCCAAGGTCAGTGCCAACAGAATGTAAAGAAGTGTTTACCAAGAGAGGGAACTAGAAGTCCATGAGGCATTTGGAGTATGAGGAAGGGCCTTCCATGCTATTTTTGGAATGTCAGCCACAAATGCACAAACAACAGACATGGAAAATTTTAATGCTAGATATACTACTGATCCTTATATAAGTGCAGTTGTCTAGTTCAAAGTTTTGGCAGTCATCACTAGGCAGCCACAGCATGTTCCTGAAGCTAGAGAGAAAGCACATGGAACACATGAAGAAGTGAGAACAGAGTGAGGGATGGAAATGGGGTGTACAATGATTACCAGAGCACAGAAAGGAGAAAAAGAATTGTAGTGTCATATTGTACAATAGGGTGAGTATAGTGCACGAGGGAAATTTTAAAGTAGCTAGAAGAGAGGACTTTGAATGTTTATAACACAAAGAAATAATAAATGTTCAAAGTGATGGCAATTTAATTATACTGACGAGTCATTGGCACTTGAATGCATGCATCAAACTATCACACTATATCTCACATATATGTAGACTTGTTGTATATCAATAAAATATAAGCAAGGAAATGAAGAAATCACAAGTATATAAAAGCCAGAACCAGTCATTAGTAGAACTCAGTGATTTAAGTGTGGCCCAAGTGAAGGGGGGAGGGATACAAACATGTTGCATTTGGGTGAGGGGAAGAGGACATTTTGTAGCATTTTATTTAGGAAACAGAAAAAGGATAGGAATGGAGGTAACCAAAATTACATTCCAATATGTTGTGTTCATATCTTAATGTGCCTGTCTTCTGTCTAAGAAATCCTTGGTGAACACTTTCCCAAAGCTGGAGAGCCCGAGCAGGAATTCCTCTAACTTCACTTCCTACTTTATGCTGGATAACATAATGTGCTATCACTCCAATGTCAGAGTCTGATGTCTCACTATCTTGGCAAGGCACTCTTTTTTACAGGGCTAGCCTGCCTGCCTGGAAACTCAGTTTTCATAATCTATCATCACAGATCCCAGCAACATCCCTCAGAGAATCCTAGTAAGAACAGGTATAGAATACAGACCTTTACAACCCTTCAAATTTCACGATGGAAAATGTGGTAAGTGACACTAATCCACAGTGGAGTCATAGCCACCCCAGAGATGTTCTTTCACACAGCCCTGAAGGACATCCAAGCTCAACAACAGTGTCTAAGAAATGCCGAGGATCTGCTATGGCATATCGCAGGGCTGACCCTTCCAGAACTGAAGATTAATTCATGAGGGGCAGAGAAATAGAATCTCAGGTTGGGTAGTTAAAGTCAGATCATTTTGTTTCTAAAGCTTGGAGATCAAAAGGAAATAAAAAACAAAACAAAACAAACAAACAAACAAACAAAAAAAAACCAGTCCTCTAAATCCTGCCCTTTTAAAGGAGTGTGTGTGTGTGTGTGTGTGTGTGTGAAATTAAATAGTTTCTATTTTGAGACAAAAATTTTTCAACTTGTTCAACTTTAATCTTAAAACCTGCAGAATCATGGCTCTCTTTTTTATCCTGTGGTTTCTCTGGGTTGATTTAGACATTCTCAATTACAGGAAAAAAATGTTCCAGCAGGGGTCTCTCTCTGCACGTGGTACAAAGCTTGCCTGACCACTGCAGTCTGCCCATCTATCCTCAGTGCCATGGAAATGAAAGCCTGTGCAAAACATGCCAACATTCTTTTCTTACAGAATTAGAGAGCCACGGAAAAGATAAAATATATACAACATCACGACCATGATCAAGCTGATAAACAGGTTTATTCACTATGTGCTATTCATCAAGTAAAACACTTAGAATCACACATATCTATCCTTATATATCGAGTATAATTCCTGACTTGACTTTTAAACACTTTTGTTTAACTTTTTTTGTTTCTTTTCTTATTTACCTAGGACACTGGATATTTTGGCAGATTGATATATAGTTCTATTATTATTATTATTACTATTATTATTATTTTGAGATAGTTTTACTATAAAGATCAAACTGCCCTTGAACTCATGTGTGTGTGTGTGTGTGTGTGTGTGTGTGTGTGTGTATTGGCAGTGAAACAGGAAGAGTTAGAACCTTAGTGCACTGTCAACAGAGATCTTGCCGTTTGAAGTAAAGATTGTTCAGTGGGAACCTTTGCACTACTTTTTGTTTATGAACTTGAAGAAAGAGGAGTCGTGATTGTTGATGTCCATGCTTATGAGAGGGCATAAGCATGAAGGTGGAAGGATCACCTGTAATTCTGATGGTAACAGGTGGGCAGGGCCGCTGGGCACAGACCATCTTTGCCTTCCTGTAGAGGTTTATCCTTGTTGTCAGATGGTTGATTGATTCATTCCTAAAGGTCAAAGCTCAAAGTCATCTTCAGCTAAGTAGTGAGTATAAGGCCATCCCTTATATTGGTTAACAAATGCCAATGCCCAGTGCCCAGTGCCCAGTGCCCAGACAGAATTGACATCGCTTACAAAAGGTTTGTTAAAATTCTTGGGACCATACTACTGTAAGTACCCGGACTGCTGGTTTGATTTCTGTACTTTCATCTCATGCTTTTGTTATTTTTCTTTTGCTCTATTTCTTTATGATTGCAACCATTATGTATATCCTTTTCTGCTTCTATTTTCATCCTTCCTTTATTGTCTCATGTCTGAAAATTTCTTTTTTGAAAAATCATTTCTTAGTTCTAGAAAAAAAAATTGAACGCGTTAGTGGCAACTTTTGATAATATATACATTTTCCCTTCACGAAAGTTCATATTGGAGCATAATAACTTCAATCCTGATTAATAATAAAGCAGAAAATATTAGGTGAAAATGTTTTATTCCAAGTGACATTGCCACTTACTCTTTAAGAGTATTAAAGAATTACCTTAATTTGCCCACGGGGAAAAAAAAAGTCCATTAAGCTTCAGTAATGAAGGAAATATATATTAATAATGGAGCAAATGGCACTGTGCCTTTGTCTGAAGCAATTCCAATGCCCAATAAAGAAGCGCCATATTCAAAGGTGGTTCCTCTGAGCACCAGCTATTATAAGAATTCCTAGTCAGCAGGATGTCATGCCAAAAGCACTCCACTGATTGCTTTAGACTGTCTCACTAACTTGTGGCTCATTTGAAATATTCCTACAGTATGAAAATCAGCACCTGGGCAGTTCCAATACGAACCTTCTCGGCGGCATCCGGTCTTGTCTACCCCTTGGGGTGCTGCAGTGGATACTGAGCATGCTGGCTACTTCCAGGAGCTTGCCCACCGCTAGGCTCATGTGCTCCGTCCTGCCTCCCTCTTTCCTGTGCAAGCCACATCTTCACCCTCTGTTTTGGTTGTTTTCTTTCTCCTTTGCTTATTCACTTACTGTATGTTCATTCTTTGCTCTGGTCCTTGCTCCAACCCCATGCTCATTTCAGTCTCCATCTCCACCGCTCCCCTGGGTATTCCCCAACCCCCGTATATCTCTTTGATACCAATTGACAGTCTAAGTTTTGTTTTTGTTTTTGTTTTTTTTTTTCCTTTTCCTTTCCAGAGGTTTCTGTTGCCATAGTGATGTTTCATGATTATCATGGCCATGACAACTTCCCCTGGCACTCCGGTTGCTATAACAATGCCAGTCAGTAGAGAAATCTGTGGGAACTTGTGACAAAGATGCTAGTTCACAGCTCTGTGTGAGACAGCTTGCTGGGAGATGTTTCCTATTTAATAGTTGTTCATAACACCAAAAATATGAGGCCACAAATAAGGGAAGCTCATTTTTCTGGGATTTCTGGGATTAAAAAACATTACAATACTAATGTTTGTGTTACACATCTATAAAAAAATTCTCCCTTTGTCTAGGCTTTTGTCTGGTCTTTCTTCCTACTTTTAATTTTTGATAAAAATATATTTTATAGTTTAGTAAAGATAGAGATGCTATAGGTATAACTCATCTCCAAATTCATATATCAAAATCCCAAGCCACAACATGACTGCTTCTGGAACGAATGCTTTTAAAAGGTAATGGCAGTGAATGAGCTTGTGAGTGTGAGGCCCTAATCCTATAGGATTAGTGTCTTTATAATAAGACATAGCAAGAGGAAGACGGGACCAATGGGAGGGGGGATCAAGGGAGGGTTATGAAAGGAGAATACAATTAACATACATTATACAAGTCTATTAAAACTGCACAAAAACCTATTATTTGTACAATTAATCTATATGCCAATAAAAACATTTCTAAGATGTCAGAATAAGAGGATAAGTCATGGAAAAACCCTTCACTAGGATCTGAACTGTTTGGTTCATATAGTTCCAATCCCCCAGAGCTTCAAGAAAATTAACTTGCTTCATTTCAGCCGCTTGTGCTATGGCATTTGTTATAGCAACACGAGGTCATTACTGTACATCTCAATACTGCTTAACATTCATAACTTCTGCTAGGTTCTTTTGATTTTAAAGACACCAACTTCTAGAAATACATCCAAATAAAATCAGAGTATTGTACTGTGCATTGTTTGTCTCTGAGTGCTAGATGATCCAGGAGGGAAAATGTGACACCACATGTTGTATTTTGTGAGTCTTTTGCTGTGGCAGCTTGCTTAGTCTCGAGAGACTATAAAGTGATTACGTTCCTGGTAATAGGACTTTTGCTGTTGATCCATGTCATTGTCACTGTGTCCTCTCCTTAGATTATAAAGTGTGGTGACTTAACAGCTGTCAACTTCCGACCTGTAAGGATTGGGAAGAGAAAGGTACAGCCACGACATCAAAGCTTGCTCAGGACTAATGACAAAAGTACCTCTTGGTGACACTTGTTCTGTGTACAAAAAGCCAGATGAAGGCCAGTAACTGACCTTACACAATTAAAAAAGGAGAAGAAAACTTAACACATCTCAAAGTGTGTTAAAGGAAAAGACACCAAAGCACAGTTTTGTTAATGAAGAGTTTATGGACCGGGCCATTCATTGGCGTCTACATTTGCTTCCACTAATGGTGCCAATTACAATAGCATTATTTGAGCACTAAAATGATACAAAAACCAGTATCAGTGTGCTACGCTGGCAGTACACAATGTTTGTGAAAGTGAAAGCCACAGTATGAATATTCTGAAGCTAGAGATTCCTAGGGAAGCTCAAGAAAAACTATGCTGTGTTTAAGTTGATGTGGAAAGTAGATTCTGCTATTTATTAAAATGGTCCTAATTTTGTTTAAATGATCTGATTTTTCTAATTATTATGGTAGAAAGAAAAATCTTGTGTTTCTTTTCCATTACTACAATGGTAATAACTTTATATGTGTGCCAGGCACAATGTTAATAAGCATGTCAAATCTATGATTTCCAATTGACACCATAAATATAACAATTAGACTAGTAGATGAAGGAACTGAGGTGCTGAGAGGTCAAATGAAGTGCTGAGAGGTAAGGTCTACATTTTCAATATTTCTCACACAGCTTGAGAATATAAACTGATATTCCACCACAAACCATTGCCTATCAGAGGAACATGCTAAAGCCTGCGAGGCTGGCCTCAAAGACAGTTGCTTACGTTCCAGAGTCACAACTGAGTCAAAGTAGCTGAACAGCTGCTAATACACTTGAACCTCACTTTGGCTTATTAGCTTATTCCTTGTGCCAATGTGACAGGGCAAGATAGTACAGAGGTCCTCCATCTTGTATTCTTTCTGGAGCCATTTTAGGTTTAACTGGAATTTGATCTCCTTGACAGAGAATCTTGTGAAAAATTATCCAGTTCTATTCTAGGAACCGGAAGTCAGGATGCCCGAGCTAACTTATCTTTGCATCTCTTAAACTGCCTCCTTGTGCAAAACCTCCTGCTCTAGCTGCTCATCTGAACTTCTGTTAAATTGCTTGCTTGTGCAAAACCTCCCCATGCAACTAGAGTGAAATGCCAGGATGTGGTTTATGTTTTTTAAAATCTTTTACCCTAAACACATGCCTGTCCCAGCTGGCTGGAATAAAGACTTTCAATCAGCTATAGACTGTGTTGGTGTGTTCTTCTCTGGTGGTTTCACCAGTAAGACATTAACCAAAGCCTTCGCCACCTTCCCCCTATGAGTCAAGTAGACTATGGCTTAAAAAAGAAAATGAGATTTCCAAAAAGGTAAGAGGCTTTAGGCTGGGTTTACTCATTAAGAAAAAATTGCAATGTAAAAATAAAGAAACGTTGATCTTCAACCTCCTCCAGTTCTTAGTGACTAAGCTGCTGAAAAGGAGTCTTTGGTATATGCGTGTGCGTGTGTGCATGTGTATAGGGTGGGAGGAGAAATGAGCAAATAAGCCCGACTGAGAACAGACTGGCCCAAGAAGAAGTCTATTGGTTGTATTTTAAAACTTCATTAGTCAGTTTGTGAGTCATGATTAGAAAAGAAATCGTTGCAATATACATTTATAACCAGTTTTAGGAATCTACATATTACTAATTGATACATGATATAAATAAATAGCTGCTAAAGTGTGTGATTTTTCACACACTTTCCTTTCAGGAAATCACAAAGTAGAAGTGATCTTGTGTAATACCTGGGCTTCCACAAGAAGCCTTTTATGTTCCTTCTGTGGAAAAAATCCCATCAATAAAATGTGCTTCAAATAACTATCTTCTCTCTGAAAACGTTTGTGTCACACTGAGATTCTTCACAGAAATATGAGGATTCTCATATTTCTAAGAGCAAATCCCATGAGAGGACAGGAGAAACAGGGAAATTTCACACAGTATGGAAGAAGGCTGGGCTAACCTAGTGCGCAGAGAGACAAAGGCCAGTAGATTGCCCAGCTTTTTCATACCTAGACATTTTATGTCCTCTCTGCTCTGCGCTACATTTATGAGCTAACCCAGGAATTGTGTTAGATTGGGAACTGGGGATTTTTTCCAGTTAAATGTTGGTTCATGTACAGCATACCCCTCAGGCCACTTTCTGGACAATAACTGGGAATAAGAAGCAATGACTTCCTTGAACAGTTCCTAGAAGTGAGCCAAGAGGTGAGTGGTATAGGTGGGGCATGCTACAAAAGGCCTGACTGAACACAGGACCTGCTTCTTATCCATGTTTTTCATTCTCAGAATTGCCTTTGAGACAATTACGTAATATTTTGAGGATTCTGTTACTCCTAAAACTTTAGAGGTATTTAAGATATAACTTGACAATGCCTCTATGGTTAATAATATTGTCAATAAAATGAGGCCTCATATTTACAAGCTTCTCCTCTGCAGATGGGGAGGGGGAGAAGCAACAGAATAGTGAGTCATGGTTTCCTGTGTCCTGGATACTAAAGTTTTAAACTATGAAAGATCTTGCTTGTTAGCTTATTTAAACCTTGTAAAGAGTATATGAACTGGGATGATATATAGAAAGCACATTAAAATAGCTATTTGAATTTAATTGAAGTTAAGGGAAAATACTTCTGACCTTCCCAGTAGCTGAATTAAACAGGAAAAGAAGATCAAGTACAGAACAACTTACTGTGTTTTTAAGTCCTGGGTGATGGTGGTGGTAGTTGGAAAGGGTGTTTGGATTTGCTTTTGGCAGTTTCTCCCAGGGCAAAGGTGACAGAGGTCTTTCACATAGTTTCTTTTACAGCAGGACTTTATGGTATGTGATGGTGATTTTCAGCCGAGATGGTCAGCAGAAGGTGCTCTGTTCCCACAGAGTTCCATGCTAAGGGATAATCCTGCTCCTCAAGCCTGATGCTTCCTTCCAGCTGTTTGGCATCTGTGCACCTGAAAGGAACTACAGGTGCTTTTAACATAGTCAAGGTAATGGACACTTTTGGGAGCCAGCTCTTATATAATTATGATGGGTTTCAATGGCCATTTCCTTTTTTAGTACGAGCAGATTCCAGAATGACAAAGAAGATTGTATCTATGTGAACCAAACTATTATTATTGGAGTGAATAGTTCTCTGAGGATCATGTTTGAATATATATTAACATCTGAAACATCAAGAAAGATTCAAACATTGGAGACTTCTTACTTAGTGAACAGTAGCCCATTCATAGTGAAGAGGTTGGTGGAAAACAGCTGACCAGTCCCACTGATCTTCACAGGGGCCCAGATGCTTGTATAACATTGTTTCTCTCTTCCTTTGGTTCAGATGAAGTACTCTAAACCACTAACACTTCCCAGTAGACCTGAGGGTACACAGTTGGCATCTTGACTCTTATTTGTTGTAATTCCTTAAAAATATGAAGCAAAAATTTGGAACCACGAAGGCACACCCATGTAGTCACTCCTTAGCGGCTGGAGGTTGGCCAACAGACCCCCACCTTCCCCCCGTTTGATTCTCTTTTTCTATTCCTCTTCGTCTCTGCAATTGTTTGATTATTTGGTCATTCTTACCATTGGCTTGTCTCCCCTTCCCTTCTGTAAACAATTTCATTGAAGTGTAATTCTGTGGTGGTGCAAAGCTGAACTGACTTTAGAATTTGTGTTTTGTCACCGCTCCTCTTCCCACTTCTCTTCCTCCTCTCGGCCACTCCCATGCTCATCATCCTCTTCTTTTCCTTCTTCCTGGTGTTGTTGAAATGAGGGTCTTGCTGTGTAGCCTAGGCTTCCCTTGCATTCTCTATGCCACAGAGACTGGCCTTGAACTCATTGCCATTCTCCCAAGGGTTTCCCTTACCAGTACGGGCTGCTATGCCTACTTAGAGTACACCCAACAGATTTTAATATACTCAAATTTGTGCCACCATCACTCTATTTTTAGACAATTTTCATTAGCTCCTTTCATCTAAACTCTACACCTCCTTAACCATCACTGTTAGTTAACCTCTTCTTTCTTGTAGCTCTCATCAGCCACTAATTTGAGGTTTGGCCATCCTCTAAATTTGCCTCTTCTGTATACTGTATATAAACAAAACCCTACAGTGTTGGCTTTGCCTTCTCTTCTACCTCTGGTTTAGTCTCCAGTGTTACACTGCCCTTTACTAGACAGGACTCTTTTTATGATTGTTTTCTTCTTATTGAAAATAAGTTTTTGTTTGTTTGTTTTTACATGTAATGTATTCTGATTGAAGTTTTCCCACTCTCGACTCCTCTCAGTTCCTCCACACCTCCCCTCCCCTCCAGATCCACCCCATTTCAGTCTCTCATTAGAAAACAAACAGGCTTCTAAAGGATAATAATGAAACAAAATATAATAAGATTAAATAAGAACTAATACATTCAAATAGAACAAAACAAACAAACAGAAGGAAAAGACCCCCAAGAAACGGCACAGGAAACAGATATAGCTGTAAAGACCCATTCACATACTAAGGAATCCCATAAAAACACTAAACTAGAAGTCATAATATATACATAAAGGACTGCATGCTTAAAAAAAGAATACATAGGTGTGTGTGTGTGTTTATACATATATAAATAGATTAAAATAAAATAATAAAATAAAAATTTTAAAAAGCCCTGACATGAACTTATAAGAAAAGGAACCTTCAATGATTCTGTTGACTTTGTTTTCTGTTGGCCATCTACTGCTGGGCATGCAGCCTATCCTTAAGAGTAGTTTGTTTCCCCAGTGAGACTCTCTTAGAGAAACCCAAATTTTAATTTGCAAGTGGTTATCAAGTTGAGATAGCTCCTGGGTTAGGGATAGAAACTTGTGTCCACGCCTTTCCGCTGTAGGACTCCATCGGGTACAGACCTGTGCAGGCCCTGTGAGTGCTGCCTCAGTTTCTGTGAGTTTAATTGTGCAACAATCCTGTTGATTTAGAGAGCCTTGTTTTCTTTTTTCTTATTGTAATATTTATTTATTACATCAAGTTACATCTCCATCATAGTGACCTCTTTCCACCTCTGCCAGTTCTACCTTCCCATCCTCTCCTCTCTCTCCCACCCATCCCACTCCTCTGATGTGGAGTGTCCCTACCAATTAGCCCCAATGTCCTCCATCCCCTTTGACTCTTAGACTCTTTCCACCTCCTCTTCTGCAAGGTTCCCTGAGCCCGAGGAGAGGGATTTGATAGAGACATCCCATGTAGGCTCTAGTCTCTCATTCTCTGTGCACTATCTGGCTGCAGCTCTCTGTATTTGTGCCCATCTGCTTCAGGAGGAAGCGTCTCTGATGGCTGAGCGAGGTACTATGAGTTTAGCGAATTAGACAGGGCTCTTGATGGAAGAGCATCTGACCTAATATGAGTTGACTGAGAGATAACCGTGCTCTGACTGAGACATTTTTTGACATCTCTTCTAGTTTGTTACTCCAAAAGACCTTGCTTGCTACCATCAGCTCAGGAGTTAACTGATTTGGGGGAAGTCAGTGGAAGCACAGGAGGTATAAATAAAAGCTTTGCCACTGAAATATTTTCAGTTAATACATTTTGTTTTAAATGCAGTTTTAATTTATAGAAGAATTGAACAGTAGGCACATGGACTTTCTGTACACTCCCTGTGTCAATATCACTTACTGTCATAAACTCCCTGTCCCAGCATCCTCTTCTCTTATACACTCCCTGTCCCAGCATCCTCTTCTCTTATACACTCCCTGTCCCAGCATCCTCTCCTCTTATACTCTCCCTGTCCCACCATCCCCTTCTCTCATATGCTCTCTGCTCCTACATCCACTTCTCTCATACACTTCCTGTCCCAGCATCCTCTCCTCTCATACAGACCCTGCTGCCAGCATCTCCTCCTTTCATACAACATCTGCCTTAGACATGGTGCTTTACCATAGAAATATCTTTCATCAGAGTTTTGTAGATTTCCTCATATAGATCTTTTATGATTTTGTTGGATTCAAACCTAAATAGAAGTTGCTTTACTTCTACTTAGTAGAAATAAAATTTAAGTTACTCTCAAATATTAAACCAAATTTGGAACATGGGTGGGCTCACTTAGTTATTACATACAACTCTTCAAATTCATTTTATGTTACGTTTGGTGAGGTTTTTTTTTTCACTTATGTTCATGAAAATTATTGGTCTACAGTTTGCTGATAATGCCCTTATTTAGTATTTGATACTATAATAATGTAATCCTCTTAGATAAAATTATGAAACAAGTTTTCATTTGCTTCTATGTTCTGAAGAGACTGTAGGAAGTTGATGGAATTTCTTCCCTAAGTTTTTCAGAATTTCCTCACCAAATTACTTTAGTTAGGTTCTTTTTGTTTGGAAGGTTGTTGACTATTGGCTCTAAATATCTTCTAGCTATTAGCCTGCTCACTTATCTGTTTCTTCTTGTGGCCTCTGGCACATTCAGCTTTCAAGGACTGGTCTGCTTCATCTAGATTATCACAGTTGTGGCTCATGGAGTTGTTTGTGATATTTATTTACTGTCTTTTTAACGTTCAAGAAGTCTGTGTTGGAACTTCCCCTTTCACTTCTGACCTTGGCGATCTGTGTCTTCTCTCTTCTTTACTTAGCCTGTCTGCACACTGGTTGATTTTATTGAAAACTTTAATAAGTCAGTATTTCGCTTGGCCATCGGCATCTCTCGATGTCGTTTAAAACTTTCTCTGATACCTGCTCTGGTGTTCATTTCTTCTCTTCTTGCCCTTATGTTTTGTTCGGCTGTTCTTTGCTCATTGTTTTTCTACCTTCCTAACATAGAAACTTTGATGACTGGTTTTAGATTTTTCTTTCTCTTTAACATACAGATTTAAAGCCTTGGTTTCCCTGAAAGGACAACATTCACTTGGTTTCCCTGAAAGACCAATCCCCTGCCCATGAACACTGTTAAGTTTTCATTTTTTGTTTAGCTCAAGACCATTTAAATTTTCTCTTGATGTAAGTATTATTTATTCTTTGTGTACTTTTAGACTATTCCATATATCATTGTTATTTATCTTTAGCTTAATGTCACTGCTAAGAACAGACATTATATGATTTCTATTTCTTTACATTTGTTAAGGATGTTTTTGGTCCGCAGTGTGGTCTATTTGGGAGGAAGTTCCATGTAAAGTTGAGAAGAGCATAATTATCTTTTGGAGGATGAACTCTAAATATATCAATTATATCTAGTTGACATATGCTGTTGTTCTGCTCAACCATATCCATAATGAATATTTGCCTGTAGGATCAATACGTTTATTTTTCTAAAATTACATTTATTTATTTATTATTTATGGGTGTGCCATTGTATGGATGTGGAGGTCAGAGGACAGCTTGTCAGAGATGTTCTCTTTTTCCACCATGTGGGTCACAGCAATCCAACTTAGAGTGCCAGGCTTGGCAGTAGGTACTTTTTTCCACTAAGCTATCTTGAAGGACTAGGAGGTGTCCATTTCTGATAGAGGGCCACAGGTCTCCAACTATAATAGTGGCTTCATCTATTTGTCCTTGCAGATCTATTAGTTTTTGTTACATAAATTTTGATACTCAGTTATTTCCACAAACACATTAAAAATGCTGTGTCTTCTTGCAGTGTCTATATGTAATCCCCTCCTTACCCATAATGCTTCAAGTCAGCTTGTCCAAAAGTATGTATGCATTTTCACTTTTCTTGTTAGCATGGCATGTAATCTAACCCTTTTACTTGTAATCAGTGCATGTCTTCATGTTTAAAATAAAATTCTATAGAGAGCATACAGTTGTAATATTTATTCTTCACACACCTCCATAATTTTTTTATTGTCATATTTAGATCAATGGTGTTTAAGGTGACTATTGTACAGTTTGATCATTGTCTATAACTTTTCTGGTTTACTGTTTTCTACTAGTTGCCTTTGCTTTTGTTCATACTTTTTTCCTCCAGTCTTTACCTTTTGTGTTTCCTATTAAACATTTTTGGAATTCAAGCTTTATTCTTTGTTAGGATTTCAATTTAGAAATCTCTTTAGCAATTTGTTTTAGTGAATACTCTATAGTTTGCTATTTATCTTTAAGACCAATCCAATTCCACTTTCAAATAACAATGCAATGCAAGTCAGTGCAAGTTCCGCATAATTACGAAATGTCCCTGGTTTCTCTCTGTTATCTCCTCTATTGTTGGGGCCATTCATTTCAGTTATACATACCGTACATAACTGAACATGTTGCTGCTATTATTACTTTAAATAAAACTTCTATCTTTTTAGATCAATTAAGAATGACAGAAATTCATTTTAACCTGTTCTCACTTGTTCCAGCTCCAGTGCTCTTCTGTCTGTAGATTGGGTTTCTGGCCTATATTATTTTCCTTCTCTCTAAAGGACGTGTTTTACTTTTTTCCCCAAGTTATATTTAAATGTAACTAATTCTTTCAGTTCTTGTTTTTTTTTTTTTTTTTTTAAGGCTTCATTTCCTTTTTACCTTTGAGGGAGGATTTGTCAGGTGGAGACTCTCTGTTGGTGTCCTTATTTTTGCACACTAGTCATGGTATTATGATTTTGTTTACGTGGCTTCTGAGAAATCATTATAGCTGCTCCCTCTGGTCTTCTGAAGGGAAGGTGGTCTAGTTACTTTTCTACCACGTGGACAAAACACCATGACCTACTACATGATCTTCTACAAGGGAACTTGTAGAAGAAAGAGTTTATTTGGGCTTCTAGTTCTCAAGGCTTAGACTCCATGATGCTAGAGTGGAGGAAGCAGGCATCAGGCATGGCGGCTGGAGCAGCTGCTGAAGGCTCACATCCTGATCCTCAAGCACGAAGCAGACAAAGGACCTAAAATGATGTGAGTCTCTAAACTTTCAGAGCCCACCTCTAGTGACATAGTTCTTCCAACAAACTCATACTTCCTAAAGTAACCAAATAGCACCCCCAACTAGGGACCAAACATTCAAATGTCCAAGACTATGGGGGCCATCTCATTCCAACCACTACAGAAGGTGTGTTTCCCTACTGACTTCTTTCAGGATGTTTAGTTTAGCTTTGACTTTCTTGAATTGAATGTCACACTGTTATACTCAGGCCTGGGCTGTCCCCAAAATACCATGGTGTTAAGGGCTTAGTCTTCAGCATGGTGCTATTGGGGGTAAGTGAACATTTTAAGAGATGGGAATCTTACAAGATGTTTCCTAGTCTTTGAGGGGATAGCTTTGAAAGGAATTAAGGAACCTTTGTCTCTTGCATTCTCTTTTTACTTCATGGCTGCCTAAGATTCATAAGCTTCCATGGATACCTGTTCCTTCCATAGTGGATTACTTCATATGCTCCAAAGCCACAGGGTAGAAACCTCCAAGACTGTGGGATAAAATCAATTTCTTCTTTTTAAGTTGATTACCCTAGGTCTCTTGTTACACTAATGAGAAGCTGACTGGTACATAGGACTAGGTATAGTTTATTGATTTGTTTATTTAGTAGCAGGTGCTCACTATATATTCCAGGTTGGTATTTAATGATTAAGAAGTACAGGCTTCCCTCAATCTTGCAGTCCCCCTATTCAGCCTTCTGAGAGCTAGAATTACAAGTGTGTATACATATGCGCAACTGGATTTTTAAAAAAACTCACTCACTCTCTTTTGTTTGGTTTCCTTTATTAGTTTTCCCTGGAATTTCTTCCAGCCTGGAAGTCTTTAGTCACTATTTCAAGTGACTCTTGCTTCTTTTCTCCTCTCTCTCTTTCCTGTGGTCCCATCACACATATGTCATGTCATTTGTAGTTGTTTAACAATATTTACATACTCTATTTTTATTTTCAGGCTCTTCCTCATTTTTCATTTTGGGAAGTTACTGATTTTGTATATTTAAGCTCAGGGATTTTTCCTTCATCATGTCTAATTTAGTAATGAGCCTAGCAAAGACATTCCTTGTCATTTCTAGTGGTGGTTTGGTCTTTGGCCATTCATTTAGAGTATGTAGTAGAACTTCCACCTTCTTTCTTCTGCTCACACCATCCATCTACTCTTGGGTTTTATATACATTTTACAGAAACTGCCTCAGTGTATTAATCACAAGGTTTTAAAAAATTCTTCATCTCTACAAGGAATTGATAAATGCTTGAGGTGATGCAAATACCAATCACCTTAATCTACTAATCAGTATGTTTGAAATGAAATGCAGCACATTCTATCCATAAATATACAAAATTACACTGTGTCAGTTAAAACGTTTATGGAAACCATGGCTGATTCCAGATGCCATTGTGGCTCTCATGCTAGGTGAGAGGAATTGGGGGAAACAGACCTTTAGTAGCAGATGGTGAAGGGGCAAGGCATCTTCTATGGCCCTGTGGTTGGATTCCCAACTTTCTGAGAGTGCACATTCCTGGACTGTGAATCTACTAGCACTTCTCAGGTTCTGGTTATGTGAGGAGAGGCAGGATGTCTGGAGGACTCAGGAGGTTCCTCTTTTTCTTCCCTAAGATAGGTTACAGTCTGATAAAACGCATCCGTTTAGCTTCTGGGAAAATTGATTCTCCTAAGTGCTGATCTTGGCAAGAACAGACAGCTCTGGCAGACATCAAGAATTCTGTCCCTTCCTTCCACCAAAGCATGGAGTGTTCTTTCTTCAGTATTTACTGTGAGAACCCTCTGGAGATACTGGAAATGAAACTCACCAAGTGTAGGGGGGCTGATGACTGAGCACCCTGCAGTTTTTCACCGACATATGGACATTAAGCCCTCAGTAACTTAACAATTACAGTTTTGGTTTTCCCACTCCCCAGCCAGTTTTCAGAGAGGTTTCTGCTTGGGTTTTCACTCCAGTAGGATATGATTCTTTTAGTCTGATTGTCTTTGTAATTCGGGGAGCTGCAGTTTGTCCTGTGACTTCATTTCTCTGAAAAATAAGAAAACTTGTTGACTTTTTAGTTTGATCAAATTCTTACTTTTCTAAAAAACATTTTATTCTAAAATCACTACGCATGTATGTGTTTGCACACATGCTGTGTTTGTAGCTATACCTCACCTTGCTTCTTCCCTTTCTTATGGTTCTTTTTCTTGAATACAGACTCCTTTTCTTCTGTCTTCCTTTTGAGAGGATTGTCTCAGAGAGCGTAGGCCAATGTGACCTTGAGTTCCATAAGTTTGGTGATGCATCTTGGGTGCTTTGTTCACTTGGATGTGTTCAATGCCAGAGGACCAAAGGTTTAGACATATGTCTAAAACCTTAAGTTCAACATTCCTTTCCCCATTTTTCAAGCCCATGTAGCTGTCTTAGTTTGTGTTTCTGTTACTGTGAAGAGATACCATGATCATGTCAACTCTCATAAAGGACAACATTTAATTGGGGATGGTCTAGTTTTGGTCCACTAACACTTTGTCCAGCCCGCACCCTGTTTCGCCTAGACACACGTGACAAGTCTGTCATTGTACCACCAGAGTGACGTATATGTCTTCTTTAAAGACATATGTTCAGGTAGACTTTCAGATGTGTTGAACCCCAAAAGCCCAGGAAATTTTACAGGTGTTAGACTGAGTACTAAAAACACTTATTCTGCATTGTTTATACGGTTTTCTGAGTCAAGAAAGTATAGCAAGCCATAGTTACAGGTCAGTTCAGGACACTCAGAGAAAGAGGGACCATTCTTTATATCAAGAAAGACTCTTTATTGAAATCCCCTCCCTACCCCGCCTCCAGTCCCACCCTCCCACCCTCTTCCGCCTCAACCCACCCATCCCCTTCCTTTTTTTTTTAAGTTTAAGATATATCTTTTCCCCCCAACAGCTCCCCCTTTCAGTCCAACAAATGGCTCTTACTCCTATAATAATAAATACAATACAAAACAACAGAGGTAATTAGGCCAAAATTATGAGAGTTATATGGCTTGGCATACAATCCCAATGTCCAGTCTATATGTATTTGGCACCTGACTTCAATATTCTACTGTCGACCTATCTCCATGAGTTTAAAGTTCTATATCCAACTCAACTTTCATCACAATTTAAAAAGCATCTTCTTAGAACACCCTCTTGATTCCCAAACAACTCAAAATTTAACTATGAGACTCTAGCTATCTATTCTTCAACCACCTCAGAGACCTGAGAGGTACAAATATATCTGATTATATAGGAAGTGCAGGGTTGCAGCTTCCCAAACTAAGAAATGACATACCAGTGGCTGCCTGGACAGCTCCCATTTTCTCTCCATACATTACAGCATCAATCTTCAGTCATTTGGCCCCATTTCTCTGACAGACATTGATTGTAGAGCAGGGGTTATGAAGGACTCGCCTACCCTGTCTTGGCAGAGCTAGGCTGTCGACTTACCTGCTTCCAAGTTTTGTCCTTTTTGGACAGCAGTCTGTCTACAGTTGAAGCAAGGGGTTTTTCCTACCCTGTCTTGGCAGAGTTAGGCTGTCGACTTCCCCGCTACCAAGTTTTGTCCTTTTTGGACAGCAGTCTGTCTGCAGTTGGTGCAAGGGGTTTTTTCATGCCAAGAGAAAGGCTTGCCACCAATTCAACCATCTTACAGTGGAGGTTCTTCGATGCTTATCCTCTACTTGGACTAGAATAGGGTTGCCGTCAGGCGCTGATATGTCTTGATATGTAACTTGAAGAAATAAAAAATAAAGTAAAAAAAAAAAATTTTGAGTTGTTTAGGAATCAAGAAGGTGTTCTGGATCTAAGAAGATATTTTTAAAATTATGAGGCAAGTTAGTATGAAAGCTGAGTTAGATATAGAACTTTAAACACATGGAGATGGTTAGATAGTAGAATGTTAAAGTCAGGTGCCAAATACATATGGACCGGACATTGGGAATGTATGCTAAGCCATATAACTCTTATAATTGTGGCCTATTTATTTCTGTTGTTTTGTATTGTATTTATAGTTATAAGAAAAAGAACCATTTTTTGGACTGAAAGGGAGAGCTGTTGGGGGAAAAAAGAAATACCTTAAACTAAAAAAAAAAAAAAAAAGAAGGGAAGAGGA
>CAJQZJ010033886.1:1416387-1428512 GCA_907164525.1 Lophiomys imhausi | reverse complement strand
AAAGACTCTTTAAGTTGACCTACTCTCACACAGGCCTGCTCCTTGGAGCAAAGCTTAATAAAACTTTTATACATAATAAAATTGGCAGAACACTTCTCTTAAGTATGGTGATCGGAAATGACTACTATTTGGATGTGCGTATTTATTTTTACTTACAGGATTAAATCTTGGGTGAATATTTGATGCTACAGGATGTAGAGCATTTTCAGCATTGTTCAGAGCTGATTCATACTTTACATTCTACCCTAATTCCAAGCCAAATCCATCAAATGACTTTAAAAAAAAAATAAAACATGAGTCAGCAACTCAAACAGCAATTTTTTTGAATTTTATTTTATTTCTCATTTTACATCTGCATCATAGCCCCCTCCTCTGGGTCCCACCCTCCCACCAACTTCCCCCATACTCTTCCCCTTCTCCTCAGAAAAGGGAAGCCCCCCCCTCCCCACCCTACACCATCCCACCCCAGCATATCCAGTTGCATCAGGTCTGAGCACTTCCTCTTCCATTGCAGCCAGGCACCACAGCCCTGTTGAGGGGAAGTGATCAAAAAGCAGGCCTCATAGTCCTTGCCAGAGACAGTCTCCGCTCCACTTGCTAGGGGCCCACATGATAACCAACATGCCCATCAGTTACATATGTGTAGGGGGCCAAGGTTCAGTTCATACATAGCCTTTGAATGGTGGTTAAGACTCTGTGATCCCCCATGGACCTAGGTTAGTTGACTATTGGTCTTTTTGTGGAGTTCTTGTTTCCTCTGGGTCTTTCTATCCTACCCCCATTCTCCCACAAGAGACCTCACATTCTGTCTAATGTTTGACAGTGAGTTTCAGCTTCTGTTTGGATCCACTGCTGCATGGAGGTTCTCGGAGGACAGTTATGCTATGCTCCTGTGTGTAATCATAGCAGAGTATCATTAATAGTGACAGGAGTTGGCTTTCTCCCTTGGGGTAGGTCTAAGGTTGGGCCTGTCATTGATTGGTCATTCCCTTAATGTCTGCTATAGCTTTATCCTTGCACATCTTGTATACAGGGTACATTTTGAGCTTAAGGTTTTGTGGGTGATCAAACAGCAAGTTTTAAAGATTTATTTTTATATTTTAAAAGTATGTGTACATGTGTGTGGATGTGTGTACATGTGAGTGCACGTGCCCTTGGAGTCCAGAAGAGTGTATCAGATCCCTTGATGCTGGAGTTACAGCTGGTTGTGACTCATCATATGTGCTTTCTGGATGTCTAAGCCCAAATGCTCTCTGGAAGAGCAGTAAACACTCCTAAGTTCAGACTAAGCTTGTCACCCAGGGACTCCCTTCCTATCTTTGTGATGTGCCCCTGCCCATCCCAGGACATGCCTTTCTGGGCAAACATCTGCTCCCAGTGTAGCCTCAGCAGCTGCTACCTTCAACCCTGCTCCCTGATAGGCCTCTGATCTCTGCCTCTGAGAAGGACAAAATCATCAGCTCTGCCAGGCAAGGAGCACGAAGGAAAAGCAAGTTCTCTCCTAGCATATTTCCTCTCTGTTTCGCCAAGATGAAATCTTCCCCATAAGACAACTCTACCATGATGCTCACAGTCTTAAGTGAGGTGAGAAAAAAAAAACCCATTCTACTCATGGAGACGAGATAGAAAGTGGGTTTGTGAGCCTTTATGTGTGGAGAATTCTTCCCTTTCATTTCAACTTTCATGAAGAAACTTCTATTCCCATGAGAAAGTACTTCCAAAACATTAGATTAAAAAAGAAGGAAGAAAAATGAAACCCATTATAGCAATGGCTTCCCTCTTCTGTTTGGTTCTTTCTTCAATTTGTAAAATGCACACCAAAAGACCATTAGGGAACATAATTTGACTTGCTTCACTCTAAATTTAAAGCATTGAAGGAAAAAAAAATACTGTAGTAAAATGAAAGCCAGTCTTCTTTCATTTTCTAATACCTGAATTTATTGTAATTCTCAGTTTTGAATTTGTACAGAGTATTTTCCGCCAGACTGAAATTCCACATATAGACTCCATTAAAGGGAATGTGCAAAAACTCTCATCTAAAAAGTTCCATGACTTTTTGCTGTTGTTTAATGGTAGCTTGCATTCACCTGTTCACATAGGTAGAGTAAAACAAACTATAATTTATATGCATGCTGAGTAACCTTGCAAGAGTCAGTCAGGGACCCCAGGATCCAAGATGGATCTTTTGGTTATTTAGAAGTGGTATGCCGGGCGGTGGTGGCGCACGCCTTTAATCCCAGCACTTGGGAGGCAGAGGCAGGCGGATCTTTGTGAGTTCGAGGCCAGCCTGGTCTACAAAGCGAGTCCAGGACAGCCAGAGATATTCAGAGAAACCCTGTCTCGAAAAACCAAAAAAAAAAAAAAAAAAAAAAAGAAGTGGTATAAGTCAAAATTCCCTCAGTTGCCTCATAGGGTAGGTATTTCTTTTCCCATTTTGTAATTGTAGAAATAGAAGCTCAGAAAGTTTACTTCTCCCAATCATATAGTCAGTAAGTGACTATTACGAGCTAAACTATATTCTCTCAGAATCTGTATACTGCAACCCTAGTACCTCAGGAGGTGACTGTATTTGGAGATAGTGAAATGGTTAGACTGGATCCTAACCTTATATAACTGGTGTCCTTATAAAACAAGAAAGACTCTAAGGATCTGTGTGCATAGAGAAAGACCACATAAGGGCTAAGGCAGCCATCTACAAGCTGGGAGGTGAGGTCCAGAGGAATATCAAGCCCTTGGATATATTGATCTTGGATTTCTAGTTCCAGAATTGTGAAAAAAAGAAAAAAAAAGAAACTGATGTTAGTATTACATCAGTCTGTGTTTCTTTGCCAAGGAAGCCCTAGAGAACTAACTGCAGTGGCCATATCCAAAAGGCTGGGCGGCTGCACCATTGTAGGTGGCCAGTTTGCTGGAATTAGATCCTAGGCCATGGCTTGAGTCTCAGAGGCAGGAACTAACCCTCTTCATATGACAGCATGGGAACTGGAAAAAGCACAGTGTGAACCCATTTTTTTGTTTGTTTGTTTGTTTCAATTTGGTATCCCTCCTAACCACTGTCCTAGATATTGTCCTAGAGACTTGATGGTGGAAAGTTCAGCTCCTCTCACCTGTGCAGGTCTGCTGGGGTGGGGAGGGAGGGAGGGATGGAGGGAGGGAGGAAGAGAGAGAGAGAGAGAGAGAGAGAGAGGATAACCCTGTCGGAGAGGTGGTCTTGTTTAGAGGCTACATCCATCCTTTGATTGTCTTCCAGATGTGAACAGTCTCTCCTGCACGAGAGGCACTCTAGGTGAGAAGTTGCTTTGGTCCGTTGATCATGTTGAAGGGAGTATCTTCCCCTTCTTACATAATCCCCCTTCTCAAAATGCCCAGTGGCTCCAAAAGAAAGAAAGAAAGTGGTTATTTTTCTTAACCAATCCCCCTACCCTCCATCACTATCATTTTTGTAGGCAAGAGTTCTGAGCTCTGGGTTGGGTGAATCCCATATCAGCTCATAAGTCCCTCTTGCAATTCTCACCTGCTCTATGAGTTAGCAAACATCCAAGTCTTTGCAATTTGCTATATGTAATAGGCAGGTTCACCAAGCCCAGCTGTCAGGGCAGGGGCCTTTTTTGTACAGCTCACAGGGAAGTCTGTAAATATCTGGTCTCCAGAGGACTCGAGTGCTTCATAGAAGAATGAGAATGTCCTCAGGCCAGGATTTTGTGTCAAGGCTGGCTTTAGAATCCAGAGTATAAAGAAGCCAGAGCTTGTTAACTGTTGAACCTGAAAATAAATCCAACTCCACTCTACCCAATTCTGTTTCATTCCTGGCAAAATTAAAGCACCCAACACCTCATTCTGTCTTTCTGGAGTAATAATCTGACACAAGAGGACTCAGAAAATCTCAGTAGTGGCCTCAGGGTCTTTATTGAATGGGACAAGCAGCCTGCTTCCACAGATATAGTATATGGGCATCCCTTCCTTGTCCAACAAGGAATGATGGCCTCTAGAAAGGACACCACAGTAGTGAGGTGTTGACATTATCACTTCAGAACTGCTGGGTGGCATGAGATGAACAACAAACAGTATAAACACATGGACTTGAAATAACAAGAGACTGACCAAAAGAGCATCCTCTTACACTTGTTACAGACGGCTCATGCAGAACTGTCTTATTTATACATATGCCCCATTCACACACACACATTCCTTAGAGATGGGGTACAGCACCCAGAACTTGATGGTGAGAAGCCACGTTGATCTGCTGATCATCTTCCACATGTGAATGTTCTCTTCCGTGAAGTGAGAAGCTGGATGCATCCTTTGGTCATCTTCCAGATGTGAACTCTTTCTCCTGTTGAGCCACCTTGGATGTTACAGATCAAGTCATTTTGTTAGAGTCAAATGTAATCTAGAATTTCTGGCCTGTCTCAACTCTTAAGCATGAGAAGACCTTAACAATAAAATGGACAAAAGAGGGCATGGGAAGAGGTAAGTAAAGAAAAGTACATGATTTACATTAGGAAATCACCAAAATGAGTTCCATCATTTCAAACAATGAACAGATGCTCATAAAAACAAAACAAACATGTAAAGACACACTTATATGACCCCTACAATAGAAGCCTGGTCATCCTAACCTAGCATCAGCTCTCTGTGACAAACGCTCCTTTCTGCAGTCATTTTTTCTGGGAACCATCTTTACATCCTTGCTAATAGCAGTCCCATGCAAATTAGTCTGACCCAAGATGCTAATGCTGGAAGGCTGAGGTCACTGTCACTGACAGGAGGCAGAAGGCCTTTGCCTTCAGGGATGAAGTTGCTATACTCAGATCTGGCACCTACAGTCAGCACTCAGAAACTCATATACTCTGTGCTTCAACACTGTTTCTCCTCAACTAATTCTCTGCTTTGGTGCCTGTGCCAGAACCAGAGATTCCGCACTATTCCAGCAATAATGAACAGCCCTATGTCATCTGAGCCCAGCCTCGCCTGATAAGGGAAGTGTACTGCTCTACCTCTATGAGGTGTCCACCATTCCTTCTTCAGTGCGGATAGCACCAGGAAGTTTGTTGCTATGCGAAAGAACCTACTTCATTTTACACTGTTCTGAGCAAGGGGTTCTATTTCTATTTCTCTTGCTTTTGAGTATGAGCTGAAATCTGTGCTACAGCATAGAGGCTTTCTTGTTAGCTCCCCCATTTAGGAGAGGACTCCCTGATTTCATTGTGAGTCCATGCCCCAAACCCGGGACCCTCAAATTCCACCTCTCGCAGACAAAGCCACATTCCAACCGAAACTCACCATTCTCCCTTCCAACTGATCTTCACCTGAGACCCTAGGTGAGACTTGACTTTCAGAATATGCTGTTGTTTCCCATTCAAAGATACTCTTGGTGAATCCTGTGGAACAAAACAGAGTAGCTGGAGCATGTGCAGTCTGTGCTATGCCGTGGGCCTTCCGCTTCTCGTATGCACGAAGACATCTGAGTCTAGCTAGGCCTATGGACTATTTCTCATAAATCATAAGGAAAACTGAGTCCCATAGAGGTGTCCCCTAATCACATGTGCATGTGTATGTGTGCCCCTGAAAAGGTAGGGAGGCTTGTGTCAGGTGCCATTCTCTATCTTATTATTTGAGAGACTGTTCCTCATTGATTCTAGTATTCAACAATTCAGGTACACTGGCTGTGCAGGGAACATCTGGGATCCCCTTGACGACTCTACCTACCAGTACCGAGATTATAGGAACATGCCACCAAACTTGGCTTTTCATGTAGGTGCTAGGGATCTCAATTCAGGTCACGCCTGTGCAGCCAGCATCTTCTCCCGGTTCCTCTCTTGATCTTCAGCTACGTATTTTCCTAAGTGATTTGTGAGGAAGAAGAAACTGGGAGGGCAGAGATGAGAAAGCAAGGAAAACGGAGAAGGAGTGTGAGGGCAGGGACTGAACTCCTCTTGCTCCTGAAGGCAGCATGCTTGTCAATTGCCTCGGGCCAAGGATGATCAGGCAGAAGTGTTAGCGATAGCCAGTCCTTAGAATCTGGTGTCAGCATTCTGAGGTTTTAATGTCATCAGGAAAGGGCTCTCCAGGACGAAGGGCTCTGCAGAACCCATGGACCGACTTCCACTCTAGGTTCCCAAGGGGCTCTCATGAGGAAGTGAGTCTGGGCAAAATTCTCACCTGTCCTTAGCCGCTTTCGTAACTTGCTTGAGTCCACATGTTTTCTTGCACTTTTAACTGAGCGTCATTCTTCTGGCATTCCTTGCTTCTGAATCCACTATGGTTTCTCTCGGTTTTATTAGATCTACACTTAATTGACCTGGTCCCTCCTGGCCCAGAACTCTCTGAATCACCTAGCACAATAAGAACAAGCTGTTCCCGCATCCAGGATGAGATTTGCTGGAGTGACTGCCAGCCTTCCTAAACTAGAGGGTTCAGGATGTATTCTTATGTTTTGAAATGACTGTGCCCCTCACGCAGTGGACCTAGGTTTAATCCCTAAGCCCATGTGGTTTCTTTTGGAGTCTCCTTTTGGAGACTGAGTCTTTATAGGATTAGGTAAATAAGGTGATACATGTAGGGCCCTGATTCAGTAGAGTTAGTTCTTATAAAAGGAGACATCAGGAGTTTGCTTGGTCTTTTTCCATCATCTGTGGACACAGTGAGAAGACGGCTTTCTGCCAGATCTTATCTTAAACCTTCTTGCCCTAGAACCACGATGTAACAAGCCATGATCTGTGCTGTTTGGTCATGGTAGTGTAAGCAGACTGAAATAACAGATGGATAAAACATTTCCTTGTCTTGTGTTATCCAATGTCATGTAAAAGTAAGGCTGCTTCCATAGGTACATTACCAGTTATATACAAAGGGTCTTCATGTGAATTATCAGACCAAGTTGTAGACAAAAGTATACTCATTTCATCAAACGGACAGTAAAGGAAGGCAATTTATACAGTGTCACACTGAGACTGCCTGGATCAACTAGGAATGTCCTCCCTGTAAGCACAGGATCGGGTGACATGGGAGTACAGTATGCCAATCTGTGTTGCCAATTATTCTCAATTCCAAGGACAAACCGAGTACTCACATAGAGGCCTTGTGTGTGAGGAAAGCACCCAGCTATTCAAAACAGATTTACAAACAGAGCTGTTCGTGACAGTTCTTTTTTCTTTTTGCCATCAATTCTCTTGTCATTTCTCTCCAAATTCTCATTTTTCTCTGTTAAGGTGGAAAGTAAAGTTCTCACAGCTAAGTTCTAAAATAAATGATTTATACATGATGGTCTATATAGCGAGTAATGAGTGTCCATGGGATAAAGTCTTCAAGATTTTACAATAAATGCTGAAGCAGGTTTCACAAAGAACAGAGAACAAGGGGAAATTGCTTCTGGAGAATGCTGCTAGCAACTGTTCCAAGACTGAGAACAACTGGACATATAATCAGAGAGAATCCAGCCTTGATTATAGTGGATTACAGCACGGGCCGTCATCATACTGCAGTAATTATGTGTCAGCAGTTAGGACCTCACTTTCTTCTTTTAGAAAATTACTACAAGCTTTACAGGAATAGATCCAAGATAACAAGAGACACAAGGATCTCAGCAAGAACCCTTTGTGACTAAGGAAGTGGCATTGTGCCCTTCTCCAGTCCTCCGTTGCTAAATTCTCCCAAATTAAACCCTTACCGCTCAGGAAGGCAAACTGCAAACCATTACATTATTTTTCTTCTTTGTTATCCATTCCAGTGTAAACTAGATTCATTCCTTCAGAGCATACATTTATTAAAATTTGATAAACCCAGCAAAAGGGTCGAACAGTACTTGCTGACTTATCAGTGCAAACAGACACTTCTTAGGGTTGCTTTTCTTGCCTAAAACCTAGAATGCCCCTGTCATTTACCAAAAATGAGTGTTTTATTGTTTTGAATACCAGAGATAAATAAAAGATACAATTTAAAAATGAAATTAGAAAACATTTTACTATTCCGTGGTTTTTTCGAAGCAATGATTTCTTAAAATCAGTGTCCATTTCTTTAACTTCTAAAATGATTTTCTTAATGGTCTTACCTGAGCACTATGAGCCAAGTGTCCTCCATTCCTGTGTGTACGTTCTAGGGGGAAGCTCACTGGTAGAACAGCGAAATCAGTTAGGATTTTAGCATGACTTTTTGTTAAGTAAGGGACATAGCTATATTATCAGTGGTACACAGATAATTAAGTAATTGTGTCTTCAGCAAAGCACTTACTGTCCCTGTAAAAAACACCCGAGCAAGATGCACACTCACTGTAATCTCAGGGATAAGTTTGTTTTCAATAGAAAAAAAATGCAACCATGTATCTTAGTTTCACAAAGTTCTCATTGCCAAAGCAGCAACCAGTTACTCATTAGAAAATAGCGCTCAAGGCACCATCTCCTGTGGATTAATCTGAGTCACAAAAATACACAAAGGACTCAAAAATAATTTTTTAAAATGTTGTAGAATAAAGTTAGATGCAGAATATACCATGGAACTTAGATGGATCTCCAAATTATCCAATAAAGAGCAGACGCATAGTATTTTCTCCAAGTGCTTGGTGATATCCATGCTGTGTGCTCGGGCCCCACTTATCATCTATTCTTTTTCTAGGGGGACGTGGGAGAGACTAGCCTGCCTTGCTTGGTGAAAGAAAGTTGTAAGCCATTCTCAAATTTTCCACATGTACAGAGAGGACAGGGAAATACCAAATTCTTAATGTCATTTTGGCTTCTCACATCTCTCGGCCTCATTTCCAATGTCTAAAATGCAGATCATCACTACTACCAAAATCTTCTATGGGGCTTTGTGGGAGAGAGGTGACCTGTGAGGAGCTTACCCTGCCATATACAGGTCACCATGATGATTGTTACTCAAGGGCATTGTTTCCCATCCTTCAGGTTCTCACTTGTACATTTCTTTGTAACTGGCTTGAAGCATAGCATTTTTAACCCAAAAAGTCTATTTTTATCAATATTTTATTCCAGGGCACACAAACATGTGTTATTTATGTTCTCCCTTAGATACCCGTTGAGTTTGCTAATCTTAAAATGTCTTTTAAGCCTTATTTACAATGGCGTTGAGTTGTTGCAATTTAGAGTTTATACTGGGGAATGAAGACTACAGCTGGGATAAATCTCTTTCTTTCCATTTTTTATAACCAAGTGGCTTTTATACATAGTCAAGATTAGCATTGTTTGGGGTTGCCTTAGGAATGGTCCCCAAACAATTTTCTGTTTTCCAACATGTAGCTACTCAAAAATGTCTTACCACATGACATTTGAAATCGAAAGTTGTTATCTTTTCAGAGGAATAAATAATTGCAGAAGAAACAAACAAGCTCTTGTTTTGCATTTTTTATTGTTATTATTTTTTTATTTTGTATTTTCTTATGCAGGTAAATGTCACTTAGCTTTCTCCCTAGAATGAATTTAGAAGTGAACATGCTTATTGTATATCTATAATTTACATACATATCTGTGTGTCCTGAGGTCTAAATGATGAAGGTTGAAAAATATGTGAGATTAAAAAAAAGTCTCTGACTCTCACAGGTCCCTTTACCCCATATCTCAGTGTCCTCTTTGCAGTAAAGACTTCTTGAGGGGTACACAGGTTATATGCCAATAGTAAGTCATTTTATAGAAGGGACTTGGCATCCATGGGTGTTAGTCCCCATGGTTACTGAGTGATGACTGTACATCATTTTATCTTTATCACAGGACAAATATTAACCCCATGTTACAGATAAAAAGCTGAAGTTCAAAGAAATGAAATAAGTTTCCTTAGCATCATATCATTAAGAGGTAAGAAAACTGCTGCTCAAGTTGAACCAAGAGATTTTTCTTAGGATATCATTCAAACAAAATACTTGAGCACTGAGACTAAGGGAAGTGTGATTCTAACACTTGGCTTTATAATATTAACAACACAGCTCTAAATATGCTCTCATTAGCAAACAGTTCACAAAACTCTCTTGAAGTTCTTGTCACATCCTTTCCCTTACATCATCAGCCTAAAGCCCTTCCATTTTTACCTGTGATGGGATCATTTATTACCAAGCTCAGGGGTTCAGATACTCATTTTCTCACAGTACAGAATTTTTACATGTTTAAAGGATTTGTGCTTATGCTAAAATAAGAGACAGCCCATTTGATACTGGCTTACTTTCAGAATAAAAAAAAAAAAAAAGGCTGAGCAAGGCAGTTTTTGTTCCCACTGCTCTTAGAAGGGAGAAGTTTTTGTTTTTTTTTTTTTTTCCAGAACCTTGAGGACAAGTCATCAGGGGACCACTCAGAAACACCTGATCCAGGTGGGGGTGTGGGAGGGAGTGTTTGAGCTAAGGGCCATGAAATGCCAGGAGGGCACTTGAGAGGGTGGTTTAGAGCAACTGCTCTGGAGAGGAAGACACTAAGATGGGAGCTGCTAATGGAGCAATGGGGAGCTTGATTCTGCCATACACAGTGTGAAATGACTGCACTGTCCCCTTAGGAAAACATGCCAATCTTCAAGTTGTTCTTTAAGAATGTATGTTTTATGTAAAAGTCTCTTTGGGGGGAAAACAGTACAGAGGAGATAGGCTTGGAGCTAAGTTCTTTAAATGGAAGCTGGCTGGAGCTCCTTCAACTGCTAGATCTTGGATTTAGGTCGGCTTTTAACCTTGATAAACGGTCATGACTTTGCCTTGTACTTCATTCATGAGTGATAAGGTGGAGCTAGGTGCTTGGATCCTAAAGTAAATGTGAGCTGGGAGGAGGAAGCCACCAAAATGCCAACTTGTTCAGCCGTAACAAGAATGCTGCCTTAGGCTTTGCAGTGCTGCAGTTGATCTCAACACGATCAGAGACCAGCCCACTGGCAGTTGAGGGTGGCAGCTGAGGGTGGTTTGGCATACAAGGAATCCAGGCACTTGAAGGCTGAGGCAGGAAGCTTACTGTGACTGCAAGGCCAGCCTGGGCTATGTGGTGAGTTAGTTTGATTTGTCCAGTAGATGAATCCACGTGAGGCCAGATCAGACAGCTTCTTATTGTCATCTTGATGATACGTCGTTTTTATTAAAAAAAAAAAAAGCTAATATCAGATGGACTGTTTCTGGTTATAGCATAAGCCTGAATCCCTTAAAATTGTAAAACACAACATACAGTGAGAAATGAGTATCTAAACCCTTGAGCTTGGTAATAAATGATCCTGTTGCTGGTAAAAAGCATTAGAAGAACTCTCAGCAGAAAGCTCAACTTGAGCTTCTGGATCGGAATGGCTTTGATTTAATTAATTAATTATTTAACTAAACAAAACTTCAAAAGTCCAGTTGACGGGGCAGCTCTGTGGCAATCTGTGTGGTAATCCCAGCACTTGGAAGACGGAAGCACAAAGTTGGAAAGCTGCAGGCAAGCCTGTGTTGCATTTTTATTCCCTGTCTCACCAGGGACTGAGTATAAGGGATGCTCTCTCAGCATACCCCAAACTCATTGCTCAATTTCCTGCATAGCAACAATGATGACGACAGTGAAGCCTGGTCCATTGGTTTCACTTCCTGTATCCATAGGGACACTAGGGTTCATCTGAGGCAAGACCCTGAAGTCTAGCTGAAAAGTAGATGTAAGCTAACTGAGCCAGTGGTTGCTTCATCCATTCAGTCAGAATACTATCAGATGACATTCTGTCCAGTGATTTTGCTGACCTGTAACTTGACCTTTGCCTCTGACCTGTAACTTAGTGACAACAGTAGTAGTGTTTCCTTCATCGCCCACAACCTGGCAAGACTTACATTAAAGATCCATGAGAAAATAATACGACTACTCCCAAGAGAGCTGTGACTTCTGTAAGAGAATTCATAGAACCGTTTATCTTAAAAAGAAGAAAAAAATAATACCTATCATTATTACTATTTATTATTATTATTCTAGGCCCAGAGATGACTCCGTTGTTTAGAGCCCTTTCTACTCTTGCAGAAGACTAGGGTTCAGTTCTCAGCACCTACATCAAAATACTGACAACCACCTGTAACTCCAGTTTGAAGGAATGGGGCACATTTTTCTGGCTTCTGTGGGCTCCTGAATGCAAGTGATGTACATAAACTCACATAAGACACACACACACACACACACACACACACACACACACACACACACACA
>CAJQZJ010033886.1:1370553-1416377 GCA_907164525.1 Lophiomys imhausi | reverse complement strand
ACACACACACACACACACACACACACACACACACACACACACACACACACATATACGCTTGATTTAAAATATTTTAAAATGGTTAAATTCTTCTGTATATCTCTTTATTTTCATGACCTAATTTTAAAATCTTAAAAAAAAAAAAAAACCTGAATAGGGGTGGAGGGAGGGGACTATGACGGAGATGTAAATTGAAGTAATACATAAACTGTTAAAAAAAAAATCCTGAATAAATCTAAATCTATAAGTAGTTTGTATTTGTGTGTGTGTGTGTGTAAAAATGTTTAACATTTTGTGTTGAATTCTGGGGTTTTGAACCCCAGACAAGTCGTTGTAAGCCTTCTTGCTGATGCCTTGTGTAAGTCCTCGAGACTCAGCAGTGGGGGATTTCCTTTCTCATCTCTTCTTCACAGTTAGTTTGGGAGCCTCCTATGTGGATTATTGCTCCTTTTTGTTTATTTATTTTGTCTTCAAGTTGCTTAGCAAGTGCGTCACTGTGTTATTTTCTCCATCCTTGGCCTTTTGAAACTATGTAGCTCAGGCTAGCCTCAAATTTATATCTACCAAAGATTGTGATTATAGGCCACCACACATAACTTTAAATTTTTCATTTTGTTGTTTTACAGTTTATGTTAAATTTTCTTTTGCAGCAAAGCAATACATAGATTAGTTTAATTGATGGATGTATTCCACAAAGCTCTGTCCTCTGGAAAGTTCTTGTGTCCTTGGAAAGGTCTGGGCCTCAAAAGTCACTAAACCATGAAGCACAAGGCCTGACAGAAACAAAACTAAACATAACAAAGAGGCCCAGGAAACATTTATTCTGCCTACTTCTGAATTGGGTCCATTTCTACAGCATTCCAAGATTTAAATAATGCACGAGCCCTTCTCTATCCACTCTCATTAATGATTCATGCAGAAATATTATCGAGCATCTCTACTCTTCGTTAAACACTATCACAAGGGCAGCCATATAGAGAGAAAATGAAGTTTATAGTTAGAACTAGTGGCTAAAGTCTACAAATGTTTTCTTGGCATGATAAGATTATTATAGTCTGGAGGTCAATTAATCAAATATTGTTTCTATTTTTAAACATATTCTTTTACTTCTCATAATAATTACCAATTATTATCTATAAATAAGTAAATACTCATCACTTCCAGACCAATGCCAGAATCTTTTCTTTGAATTTCTACCAACAGAGGATTCATTAGTGTTTATGAAGTGCTGAGCAATAATTAAAATGTTGTTGGAGAAAAGGAACCAGTTGGTGCCCTCAATGAATGTCACAGGAAAATGTATGCCAAGAGGAATTTAAAAAGCTAGGATAAATGTGTAAATTTCTTTTACAAAGAAAAAAATCCCTATTGAGAGATAGAGAGATGGGGGTTAGTGATATGGCTCAGTAGATAAGGACACTTGGCCCCAAGGCTAACAACTGAGTTGTTTGATCCTGTGGTAGAGGAGACAACTTCTATCATTTGATATCTGGCCTCTGCATGCACATGATGAGACATGGGTTCCTCCCACTCACAACTCAATGAAGAGATAGCCTGAACACACCAACAATAAATAAAGAGATTGGATTGGTGAGCACAAAGATCCCTTTAAGTCTGGGAATAGGGCACATGCCTACAATCATACTTGGAAAGCTGAGATGGAAGGGTAGTGAGTTTCAAAACAGTATGGACTACATAGTAAGATCATTTCTCAAAACAAACAAAAACTTCCAATATTCCAAATAAAGGAAATTTCAGAAACAAATGGAATCTTACCAAATATTCAATGAAGAAGCAATCCAAATCTTTATTAAATTTATAAACTCCTATGGAAAATGGAAGGCAGAAGAATATTGCCATACTGTGTGAGAGCAGAAACATCCTGCTTCCAAGACAGCACCTGTTTGGAGTACCACAGAGCATCCCCAGTAACACAGATATAAACAACCAATACTACATTAATAAAACTAAAACTGACAGAAAGACCAAGAGGGATTTATCTCCAGGTCAGGATGGTTCAAAAGACGAGACCAGTGGATATGGTGCCCAAGTAAGCCAGAGGAAGGTGAGGGACCAGAGGGTGCAACTTTTACCAAAATGCATCATCCATTAGGCACAAACTCTCAACAAAATATGTATGACTTACCACAACAGTCAGTTACCATCAAAATCAGTGGAAGAAAACTAAAAGTTGTTATTCTAAGACTAGGTACAAAGCAAGGTTACTCTCTCTTGCTACTTCTATTTAACCTTTATAGGAAAGTAATCTTAGTCAGAGCAGACAGTAAAGGAAAGGAAAAAAGAGAAAAGAAGCATCTAAATAATTTCAAAATAAGTGAAACGATGCAGTTTACAGATGTCATGATGGGTGGATGGATCATAGTTAGCAAAGAGTGATAAGGCTGAGGAACGATGTGCTAGAACCCAGGACTTCAGTAAGGTTGCCTGTCACAGAGCACACAAAACCAAGCAGAGTTTTTTCAGCAACAAAACCATTAAAACTTGAGTCTACCCATTTTAATGTATGAAAAGCAGTCATATTAGTGTGAACATGTGTGTGCACACACACGCATACACATACACACACACACACACACAGAGGGAGTGGGGTGGGAAAGCTTGTTCAAAGGGACAAAGTCCTGTGCATTGACAGAAAACTATAAAACATTGATGAAGAAAACAACAGATAAGCAGAAAGGTACCCTGTATACATGGATCTGAAGGACTGATATTTTAAAGATAGTCATGTTTCCCAACCGAAAATGATATACATACTTAATATAATTCCTATGAGAATCTCAGCCATTTTACAGAAATAGATCAAAACAATCCTGAAATTCACACTAGAAAGACCCAAATGCCAAAGTACCCAGAGCAAGGACAAATTAATGAGACATGTTTCCTGATTTCAAAATCTATTATAGATCTACACAACAAATATAATATGTATTTCAGGATTGGGGAGAGAACTCAGTCAGTCAAGTACTTACCTTGCAAGTTCAAGGATGTGAGGTCAACTTTACTAAGAAGTGGGCGTGGTGATACATGTTGGCAGTCCAAGCTCTGAGAGCTGGAGATAAAGATCGGCAGCTGGCCAGCTGCCATCCTTGCCTTGGGGTGACTTCTACACTAGGTATGAAACCATGTCTCAAACTTAAAAAGAGAGAGGTAGATGAGGTCTGAGGAAAGATACTTTAGGTTGTCCTCTGTCTTTCACAGACACAGGCACTACCTGCACCCTCACCAAACACATACACATATGTACATATATACACAAACATGCACACATGCATGTGCTTTCTCTCTCTCACACATACACATACATACAGACACACATAGTATATGCTGTCTTAACAGATGTATAAGAGCTAGGCAGATGGATCAGTCAGCACAGTGCCTTTTGGGGAAGAATGAGGTGGGGCAGAGACATGCAGATTCCTGAAGCTTACCTGGCATCCGTCTTAGCTGAATCAATGGGCTCTGGGTTCAGTGAAAGACCCTGTCTCAGAAAATATTGTGAAGTTGGTAATGCAAGTTAGGATGGAAACTGAGTCAGGTATAGAACTTTAAACTCATTGAGATAGATACATAATAGAATTATTATTAGTTGCCAAACACATATGGACTGGACATTGGGAATATATGTTATACTTTATAATTTTCATAATTGTTGCCTAATTGTTCTTATTTTTTGTATTGTATTTATTATTATAAGAAAAAGAGCCTTTTATTGGAATAAAAGGGGGAGATATTGGGGGGAATACATCATATATATATATATATATATATATATATATATATATATATATATATAGTGAATGGTGCCAGCTAGATAGCTCAGTGGGTAAATTCACATTCTGCTAAGCCTGAGGATCTGAGTTTGACTCCCAGAGCCCACATGGAAGAAAGAGAGAACTGTCTTCTGACCTCCACATATATGTCATAGCATGTGGGTACCTACAAACAAACAAACACACACACACACACACACACATGCAGAGAGAGAGAGAGAGAGAGACAGAGACAGAGACAGAGAGAGACAGAGAGAGATTACTAGAATAAAAAAGAACTCAAATATAAATCCAGAAGCACAAGTGGACTTTGATAAGGGTGTCAAGAACACATAATGGGAAAGGACACTGTGCCCTCTAAATGGTTCCAGGAAATCTAAATATTCATATGCTCAAAACATTGGTTCCTCACCCAATATAAACTCAATTTAAAACAAATTAAAAATTTAAATGTAAGACCTAAAATAATATAGAACACTAAAGGATTAGTCTTTGCAATGACTTTATTTATTTTTGGCTATAACAGCAAAAACAAACAACATAACAAAAGTAGGAAAATGGGTGCTGAAAAGATAATACACTGGATAAAACATAAGGACCAGCATTCTAATTCCCAGCACTCACTGAAAAGTGTTGCGGGCTGTGTAATCCTAGCACACTGAAGGCAGAGACTGGATCCCTAGGGCAAGCTGGCTAGCAAACTAGCCAAATCAGTGAGCTCCAGGTCCATCAAGAGAGCCTGACTCAGTAAATGAATTGGGGAGGGAGGAAAAAGGCACACCTGTACACATACAAAACAAAGGGATACACATGCAGAAAAAAATAGACATTTTTGTTGTAGCAAACTGGAAAGCTTCTTTCACTATACGAAAACAATAGAGTGAAAAGAAACACACACACAGAGAGAAAGAGAGAGAGAGAGAGTGAGAAAGAGAGAGATGAAGGATCTATCTATATCTTAAATGCACAAGGAACTCAAACAGCTCAACCACAAAACAAAAACAAAACCACCCAATAAGCAGATTAAACATGGACAAAGGTCTGGAAAAGGCATTTCTCAAAAGGGATACAAGTGGTCAACAGGTGTCTGAAAATGTGTCCAACATATTTTCAGGAATATGTTTCAGCAGCCATCAGGGAAATTCAAATGAAAACCATCATGAGACACAACCTCACCTCTCCTAGACTGGCTAGTGTCAGAAACTTAGAAGATAACAAGTAACAGGTGAAAGTGGGCCACTGCTGGGAGGAATGTAAATTAGATCAGTGCACCTCTGATGCAAATGAGAGGAGGTTCTCCAGAACCTTGAACACGGCTCAGAAACATCGCAAATTAAGCAATGCTACAGAAAATGCCATTATGCACCAGCACACTCAGGAAATAGGTTTATTTATAAAATCCTTGCGGGGTGCTCGTATACTATCACCTTAAATATTACTGGAGTTTACAGAAACAGTCATTTGAAATGGACAGATGTGTAAGAAGTTAACAGACTTAACACATTCTCTTATTTTTCTTCTCAAACTCCACTGAGTCCATTTGCACAGACTGCTGATACTGCTGGTCAACGTTTAATGCAGTTGACAGTGTTGGAACAGTGACTTCTAAGTAAAAGTGTTCATCAATCTATTTTCCTGGTGAACAAATCTTTTTCAAAATGTATCCTAATTTAAGAATTGCTTGTCAATATTATAAAAACAACCCAGAATATATGTGTGTGTGTGCTTATGCACACACAAACTTCCACAACTACCCAGTAATACACTGTTATTACATTATTGGTAAGTTAAATGATATATGGTATGCAATTAGTACCTCTATTTGGAATTCTAATAGACGACATAAACATTTTATCTACTACTTCTAAATCTTTACCTTTGTACTAATTGATATAACTTAGTGATAGAGTGTGTGTATATAGTCATTAAATAGTGTCTATTATGCATATGGAAGAACATCAACTGACTGTAAATACTTTTATTAATGAAGGAAACATTATTGTTTATTAATAAAATAATAGTCATTTACAAAAAAATTTGGACAGTGAATAAGAAGATATCAATAGCAGACCTGGTTGCTAAAGAGGTATTGGATTAACGGATGTGTCCTAACATGTTAGGGACTCTAGAGTTGTATATTTGTAAATACGTACAAATGTGTATATACCTGTAACTGGAAACCTCAGGGTTTCAAAAGAGAAGTAATGAATGCTACACAGTTTCCAGGTAGGAGAACAAATTTTTAATGATGGAAATAAAACATTTGAGCTCAGAGAGACAGCAGCTACTTGAGGAACCTCTGATGTCATTCCCAGGAGCCTTCAAAAGCTGCACTTTAGATGTTATGCAGACCAAGAATATTTTAAACAGAAAAGGGAAAATTATCCCAAGCACAAATCATCATCTGGACCACATTTTAAACAGAGAGATGACTGTATTTGAGATCTCTTAATGAGAGCACTGATCTCATCACTATAAAAGAAGAGAAATGATATAAAGAGGTCTTTCATGTTTACATAAATGAACATAGGTTGGTCATGGTGGCTCACGCCTTTAATCCCAGCACTCAGAGGCAGAGACAGGCAAATCTCCATGAGTTCAAGGCCAGCCTGGTCTACAAAGTGAGTCCAGGACAGCCAGGGCTCTGTTACACAAAGAAATTGACACCCCCCCTCCCCAAGAAAAAGAACAGGGTTCCAATCAGAAGGGATGAACATTCATTTCTATGAAACTTTTTCAGCTAAGTATCTGGGTCATTATCAACCCAGAACTGTTTTTTTTTCTGAAGTCTCTGTCTCTGTCTTACTTCGCTCCACCATCCCTTCCTGTTTTCCCCCTTATACCACCAACCTCCCCAGGGAAGGATTCACCCTGTTCACTGGCAGTGGTGCACAGATGAACACAAAGATGACTCAGCTTTGTTTCGGGGTGGAGGTGGGGTGCACTGAATTAAAGTGAGAGAGTCTAGAAAGTTAAAATTTCAGTTCTGCACTCGTAGCTGGTGCTACCACACCCCAACCTCTGGCTACCACATTTCCCAATCCCTGATACTTTCTATGTGTGTAGCTGGTCACTTGGGAGATGAGTTGATTCAAAACACTGTTTTGGGTCCCCCTTTCTTTTTCCACAGTGCTGTCCCAGTCACAGTATATTTTTATGAGAAGACTTCAGGCCATATAAATCACAGAAGAACCAGAAGCTGGAGAAATAGTTGTTTCTAGGCAACTAGTCACGCCTTTGTTGAGTATTATTTATCATACCATCCTTGGCTTTTAGCTGATCTGATAATATATTTCTATTTCTGCAAAGAATTTTTTTAGATTTGAAAGTGATGTTTGAAAGCGAATGTATGTGATATTATTGGCTTGTGGACACTATAAATTTAGAAGAGTTGAATTAAAGTCAATTTTCACATGCAGTTGTCGTGAACACCTGTGGCAGTTTGTACCAAGTCAGCTGCTGGTCTCTTCTAGCAACTTCCCATAACTGCTTCTCATCCATCACTTAGTCCCTTAGTTCTGACAAATGCTTCTATGTTCCAACATGACTACATCTTCCTGACCACAGCTAGGGTGTCTTGAGGCAAGGGAAGTCATCCCTTCTCACTGATGCTGAGATGTGTGAACTGGGACTTTCTCAGCAGCTGGACATTCTGTGACAGATGCAAAGAGCAAAGAATGAGTCACAGGACATTCAGTAGCAGCTGTCTCGCTCATTCTTGCGGCCTCTGTGGCTGTATTGTCCTGGGCTTTGGGTATCTCAGAATCCACACAGCAGGGAAAGTCAAAGATGAAGGTGATTTGAACTGGGTTTCTGTCAACAAAAGCCCTTCTCAGGAATTTGGACTGAGAACAGTAGCACAGACTCACCTAAGGCCTCTGATAAACATATTCCTTCCAGGGTCTTATCTCAGACCTAATGTGTAAGAACGTGGGCAAGTCTGCTGATGAATCTACTGTATTGATGTTTAGTGACAGGAACAAGAGGCCTCAGGACAGGGAGCTTACTTAGAACAGCCAGGCCCACAGAACAATGGTGTTTGTTTTTCCTGTGTTTGAACTCAGAGTATCTTTTCCATCAATCCAGTGTTTCATGTTTGAATGTCCAGGGACCTGGGAAAGTGAGTTTGCAAGACTAGAAAAGCTAGGGACAGGGAATGACCGCCCATACCTGTACTATTTGTTTTTCTTTTTGGTAATGAATTTGAGCTCTAAATATTTATCTAAAACATATGTAATGAATAGTTTTCATCTTAAATTTGTAATAGGGTGTTCTCAGGTTTTAACTAAAACATTCCATCATTGTAAGTTTACACAGGAACCATATGGCTAAAATGAGCTGCATACAGCTAGATCACCCAGTGTGCATAATAAATATTGACTAAGTGTTGGTTGTTTGAAGCCCTTTTCTGTAAATGCCACCGCCGGCTTCTACACTGTTGTTTGAACAAGTTCAAGTAAACATTAACTGGAAAATGTTTTAGTTTTGCATGTGCTGTGAAAATTAATGATTCAACATATTCAATAAGAGACCATTTGTGAGGCCATCCATTGGAGAAAAGTAGGAGACTGAGTGAAAGTCAGACACTAGGTAGAGTTAGCGGGGTGACAATGGGTCAAGGAAAACTACCAGCATCCTCAGGACCCCTTGAATGGTTTCAAGCTGCTTACAAATGATGAAGTAGTGTTCTGGGATACATATTCAACCTTTGAGGCAGCATGTCAGGGGAAATGTCTTACTCCTTACCTGTTATTACATAGGTTATATGTATATACAAAAATATATACAAATGTTAGCGTGAGTAGCTCTTATTTGATAGTTCTAAAAATTGATTTAGTTAGTTATTTACTGAATTCATTTGTGCCCCAGTACCAATGTCTCCCTTTCAAAGAGCACCTCACTGAGAACTTCTGATGCTTGGGGTGACAGAAAACAAACAGAGGCCTTGTGGCCTGTTGCTAGTTTCTACTTCAGGTCTATTTTCTTCTTTATTAGGAATCAAGTTTTGTCTGGGTAGAATTAGAGATTGCATTTCCTAGTGTGTCTTATTGTTTGCTATGGTCACATGATGAAATTTAAACCAATGACATATAAATAGAAATAATGCCTGACGTCACTCAGTTTGGCCTTAAGACACTGGGATGGTGCTCTTCTCAAATCTCTCTTCTCCAGTTTCCTGTAGCTGCGGTACAGATACACATCATCTCCAATTCGACTATTGAAAAGGGAAGTCACTTGTGTACTAGCAGAGGAACAAGAGAGAGGAGTATTGGTTTCAGTGTGATTTGAACAGATACAAAGTAACTTCGTAAGCTTGAGGATTATTCTGGGTAATTTCTGTCAATTAGACAAAATATTAGAGTCATCTAGGAAGAGAGAACCTCAGTTGAAGAATTGCATCCATCAGGTTGGCCTGGGTGCATGCCTGGAGGCATTTTCATGATTAAAGATGGATGTGAGAAGGTCTAGCTCACCGTGGGTAGTGCCACACCTGGGTAGATAGTATTGGGATGTAAAAGAAAGCAGGCTGATGTTTAATTTCTTGAGTTCTTTATAAATTTTGGATATTAGCCCTCTGTCAGAAGTGGGGTTGGTAAAGATCTTTTCCCAATCTGTAGGCTGCCATTTTGTTCTAGTGAGTGTCCTTTGCTGTAGAGAAGCTCCTCAGTTTCATGAGCTCCCATTTATTGATTGTTGATCTGAGAGCCTGAACTATTGGTGTTCTGTTCAGGAAGTTGTCAGCTGTGCCAATGAGTTCGAGGCTTTTCCCAACTTTCTCTTCTAAATAGATTTATTGTGTCAGGCTTTATGTTAAGGTCTTTGATCCACTTGGTTTACATGTCAAAATCCAGTTAGACCAGCACCATTTGTTGAAAATGCTGTCCTTTTTCCATTATACAGTTTTGGCTCCTTTGTCAAAATTAAGTGACCATAGGTGTGTGGGTTCATTTCTGGATCTTTAATTCAATTCCATTGATCCACTGGTCTGTTTCTATACCAGTACCATGCTGTTTTTATTACTATTGCTCTGTAGTATAACTTGAAATCTGGGATGGTGATACTGCCAGATTTTTTGGGGAGTGAAAACTTGTACAACCACTATGGAAATCAGTCTGGTGATATCTTAGAAAATTTGGAATAGCCCTACCTCGAGACCCAGCCATATCACTTCTGGGTATACATCCAAATGATTCCCCACCAAACCACAAGGACATTTCCTTATCTATGTTCACAGCAGCCTTATTTGTAATAGCTAAAAACTGGAAACAACCCAGATATCCTTCAACCGATGAATAGATGAAGAACAAACAAACGAAAAAACTGTGGTACATCTACACAATAGAATACTACTCAGCTATCAGAAACAAGGAAATTATGCAATTCATAGCCAAATGGATGAACTAGAAAAGCTCATCTTGAGTGAGCTAACCCAGACTCAGAAAGATGCACATGGCATCTACTCACTTATAATTGGATTTTAGCCATATAGTACAGGATAACTATCCTACAACCAACACACCAAAAAGATCAGGAACATAGACTTTGTTACCTATCAATGGGACAATTTTCCCTAGGAGTGCTACCTTGTAGGCCCCCAATGCAAGAGGAAGCTCTTACCCCTCATATAACTGTTGAACTGAGAGGGGCTGATGTGTAGGGACACTCCACATCGGAGGAGTGGGATGGGTACGAGAGGGAGGAGAAGGTGGGAGGGTGGAACCAGAAGGGGTGGAAAAAGGGCACTGTGATGGAGATATAACTTGATGTGATAAATAAACATAATAATAATAATAAAAAAAAGAATGCACGCTGAGAAAGCCACAGGAGCAGACCAGTAAACAATATTCAGCCACGGTCTCTGCTTCAGTTCCTGTCTCCAAGTTCCAGCCTGATCTTCTCTCCTGGTTTTCCCTATGTGATGCACAAGTGTAATATAAAATGAATTTGTTCCTCTACAAGCTGCTTCTGGTCACTGATGGACTGTAGCTTGTAAGCAAACATGAACTCACTCCTTCCCAAGTGGGTTTTGGTCAGTGTTTCATTATGGGAACAGAAATCAAACTAGCACCAAAGTTGGTACCCCAGAGTGTGCATTACTGGAATGGACCTGACCATGTTGTTTTGAGGAGGATTGTGAAACATTTGGAACTTTGGGCTGGAAAGGGGCTGAGTGGTTAGAGCTTACTTAGTAGGCTAATAATCTTTGGCATCATGGAAAATAAAAAGGCTGATAGGCATGCCAGTGACAGAGGCCTAGCTTGTGAAGTTTCAGAGGGAAGCAAAGACTCTTTCGGGGCCATTCACATGGTATGTTGGTATGGTATCAGGAGTATAGTATGTCATCCAAGGATAGCACCATGTGTGGAGAGGAGCTGGTCTGAGATTACAAACTATATGTTGGAAATGACAGAGGTAGAAAAGTGGGGTTGTCCAAGGTCTTTGCCCACAGATAATAGACACTGAACTACAAGATTTGGAGCTACAGTGTTGGATTTTTGCATTGGCTGAAATGTGATTTTTTTTAATGTTACATTTTTTTTCCACTTAGGAGTAAGATAATGTTTAACTTTGTTGCTGCTTGTTTTTATTTTACAGGCATCTGCAGTTAAGAGTCTTTGGATATTATAAAGAAACTTTAATTTTTAAATTGTTCAAAGTCTTTAAAGATTGGGACTTTTAAAGTTATACTATATTTTATATTGTGACATTAACATGAGATCTTGGATAAACAAGAAAGGAAAGGTTATGATTTAATAGCAAGATGTTTGTGTGTCAAGTTTACAATGGGTCAGTTATGCTGGTTAGTTTTTGTCAACTTGACACAAACTGGAGTCACCTAGGAAGAGGGAACCTGCGTTGAAGAATTGCCTCCATCAAAATAGCCTGTGGGGATGCTTAGGGAACATTTTCTTAACTAATGATTGATGTGGAAGTGGCCATCACACTTTGGGTGGACTCACCCCCGGTAGGTGGTCCTTGTTATATAAAAAAGCAAACTGAGCAAACCATGGAAAGAAAACCAGTAAGCAGCATCCCTCCATGGTGTCTGCTTCAGTTCCTGCCTTTGGTTTCTTGCTTGGATTCCTATCCTGACTTCCCTCAGTGATGACTATGATGGGAAAGTAGAAAGTGAAGTAAGTCCTGTCTTCCCCATGTTACTTTTGGTCATTGTATTATCACAACAATAGAAAGCAAACTAGAACACTACATAGAGCTCTTGAATTACCCATAGCAAGCAAAGCCCAAAAAACGCTTCCTGGTAACTTATGACTCTTGGGAAACCTCTGTACTGCAGACTGTAAGCACCTTCTTTGGTGACATTTATCTTTTATGATGTGTGCCAGGCACATGGACACCCTAAAATGTTTAATCAAGTTTATTTATACTGAATTTCAAAAGAATAGCAGAGAAGAAAGATCATACTTAGGCAAATTTTCAGCTGTAAAACTTCTACTTCAATCTAAAGCTTAGAAAACTGGGAAGGATACATTGAACAAAAAGTCTTTGAAAAAAATCTTATGTATTTTTTTAAGAGGATGGAGTAATTTATTAAACAAAACTACTAGGAAGATCTTGAAGTCATTGAAGCTTTCATTTGTAAAGGTTTTACATTTCATTAAGGGATATAGAGGATGACATCAGGGAGGGATGCTGACAGCCAAGAGAACCAGGTGGTGTGCAATATGGGGCAACAGGATTACAGTTCAAATGTCACTAATCATAAATCAACGTGATGCTCTCTATGATGGGAAAAATAGTCCAGCATAGCTGGGTATTAAGCTAGGAAAGGCAGAGAGGTTAGGCAGAAAGGAAGGAGGCTAGACAACAGACCATTCAGATGTGGGCCCCAGAACAGTATGTTTAGCTGAAGTCCTGGTTTCTATTAATTCAAGACCCTTAGGCATGGAAAAGCTTCTCCAAACACTCCTCCCCATTCCTCTTCTCTTATAGTAGGCAATGTCTTACAACTACATGGAGTGCTGGATTCCTAACCAAGTCCTGGACTTTTATGAAACTACAGCTGCCAGGACATGCATACTTTCTTACTCTCTTGGCCTAGGAGAAATCCCAGCAATGCCAACAGAAATAATCTTAATCCACTCTGAACCAGAGTGTTTATAGAACAGACACTACACATAATGCTCACATTTATGTTTGTGATTATGTTAGAATTTTGCTATGTTTGAATTACCATTTGAAAAATTGTGCTCAGTTTCTAAGCGGGCAGTGAGTCTACAGTCTGCCCTTTGCTAGTCTCCAATAAGGATCTAGATTGATCCTAGATCACCAGCCAGGACCCTTGTATGAATCACAGACTGGGGTGTTAATGAAGTTGGGGAGCAAACATGGGAGGCAGCACTCTGGGAGTGTTCTCTTGGGGAACTTATTTCATTAAAAATTCTTTGTCACTTCAACAACAGCTTTGGAAACCAGAGCACCCTACACTGTCAGACTGGAACCACTATCCTTTCCAACTCTGAGGTCAATCTCATCTGCACAGATACACTACAGAAAACAGACCCTTTCAGCTCTTTCCCAGAAACCCTCTGTTCAGAACCTACAAAGTCCCATTTGAACAAAACATGTTGGCTTTGTGGTTACATCTTTATGGCTCATGGTGAGAGAAAACTTTTTTTTTTTTTAAACCAGACTGAACTAATGATGTTTTAAGGGTTGTGAAGAACTACATTCTAATTGTAGACTGGCTTTAAACACTCTGGTCAGGACAGAAGCACACACAGCAAAGCATTCCGTGTGAAAATGAAAGAAAGCCCCAGGACCTCATAGCTCTTAGTCTGTGAGCTTCTCCAGGGAATAGCGTTTTATTTATAGTTTAGCTGTAGGCAAAAGGTAAATAAAGTCAAATGGCCACTGATTATTCCTAAAGGATTAGAATACATTGCCAGGTGCTGAAGAGTGAGCTCCTGTTATTTTAATTAAGCATATGATACAGATGAATTTATATTTGTTTGGCCTGGTCTCCAAATAAAAATTGTTCCCTCTATGTTTTAAAGCAAAAACTAAACAAAACACAAAACAGCATTGTTACAGATCCATCCTTTACAAGGATGTCGCTCTCCTAGAAGAGTGGAATGACACATACTGGAGGCTGAGGAGTGGAAGAAGGGAGTCCTGTAGACAGAGAGGCGAGAAGCCCTAGTGTTTGTTGCACATGAAGGTGGCTGTGGATGACAGCAATGAATTCCAAAAGGCCATAATCAAGCTTCTGAAGATTTTCACTATGAAGAAATGGTAAAAGTTTGAGAAGATAGACAGGTTTAACCTTGTTAGAATATTACACAATGTACACAGGTGTTAAAATGACTCCATTAAAGTGCACAGTTTTTAAGGAATCATTTAAAGTGAACTAACATGTATCTTTCACAAAAAAAATTAATCAATGGTAGTAGATGGCAGACTCATGATAATGAGAACAGGATTGACAAGGAAGGGCAGAAAAGAGGTTTGTTTGCAGAGGTTTGCATGTACAAAAAAGTCACTACACATCACTTTTAAGTTCTGTTTATTTTACTCTATGTGGATTATAACTTAGGTGAAAATAATTAAAAAAACATGTTATATCTAACAGTATTAGATTTTAGCATGTGACTTTAAAAGTTCATTTTGTTTGTAACAACAGGAACAGACTGCTTAGATGTTCCTGAAAGTAGCATTTTGTGTGTGGTCAAATTTTCTCAATGAGAAACTGAGCCTGTTTTGCATGGTGCTTGCACAGTATACACAGAGCCCTGGGTTTAATCCCTAGTGTGAGTACGAGGGCACACATTTGTAATCCTAACAGTCAGAAGGCAGAGGCAGGAGGATTTGAAGTTCAAGGCCATCCTCAGCTAAATAGTAAGTTCAAGAGTGAAACTACAGGAGACCTTCTCAAAAACAAGCAAACAAACAAGGAAGCAAGCAATCAACCCACATTCACTAACTTACTGGATCCGCCTCACATTTCATGGATCTGTCAACTGGTGTTCATAAAAGAACGGATGGTTTTGAAAATGGAGAACTTTTAATGTAATATGTTTGAAATGAGAAGGGGACGTTTCAACTGAAGTTCATTTTACTGCAGCTTTGAAGCAGTGGAAGTGTGCATCTACCATCCAGTTATCTCCAAATCCCATATCCCTAGATCATAATTTTTAAAGCTATGATTATGTCCTTGTTTTGGATGTAACTTTTTATAATTTGCATTTTGAGATTATGAAATGAGAAGCAAAAAGACAGATTTAAACAAGGTTATGAATATAAAACTCACTGCTAGATTTATCTTTAAACCTTTTACTGTTGTTCCCATTCATTTCTTTTCAATGTCCACCCCCACTCCACCATGGCCTAGTGCTTAAAGCACAAAGTATGTTTAGGACATTAATTTTCCTCACCACCCATGCAGTTACTGAGTGCCTATAAATTTCTAGGCACCCAGACAGTAAATGAAAAACCTGGTTTGTTTGTTTTTTTCTTTTTAATGTACTTTTCAATCTAAATGACGAGATAAGACAATTCATTTAAAAATATTTTTAAGCATTTTCAAATTATTTTAAACATCTAAAAATTATTTCATCCTATTAATAGGTAATGGAGGTGAACAGATCAAAGTACTTTGTATGACACATATAACAGTGTCACAGTGAAACCCATTATTCTGCCCATTCAATATATACTAAGAAAAGCAGGGGCTAATATGAGATATCCCGATTCCAGGTATGTATATGTAGACATATACACATTCTAACCACATCTGATATTGTGCTAGTGATGTTTAACAACTGGCTGTCTAGGATCAAGTAGCTTCAACTATAGCATACATCAATTTCCTTAGGGCAAACATTTCCATCAAAACACAATGTCAAAGTACGATCACAAAATCAACTGGCTTCAACTTCTCAAATGTAAATAGCCTGTTCCTCTGAGTCCACAGCTTCCAGAACTTCACTGCTGAAATACCTAGGGAGAGTGCAAATTAATTTTATATAATTCACAGAAGAATCCACTTTATCAAGTTTCTATTAAAAGTCAGATAGTAGATATTAGGAGCATGAAGACGATTAATTATAGTATCAGTCCTGTAGGATTTTACAATTAGGAGTGAGACAAGTAAGAGCAAGGTAAGGAAATCACTGGCTTTGAATAATACTACTAGACATTGTAAAAGCCCATAAAGGATGATGAGACAATTCATGTAAAGTTATTTGTAAACATTTAAATATAAACCAGAGAATGGATTGGGGCAAGTTGAGTTTGATGTTGGTCATGAGCAGGAAGCACTTACTCTCAAACATATTGGAGAGTTGGCTTCAAGTAGCTTCACATGTAGGGTCAGATGAAAGCTGTATACACAGATCCTAGGAAAAGTTTTGTTGTTAATCTTTTCTTTCTAAACATTTTTAAAGACAAGAATTTTAAGTAGCAAATTTTCAAATCAACAAATAGATGTCAACAATAACTAATTGAAATAGTAGCAATGTTTCTAGTGACCAAAGCCTACATCTTGCTCCATGAATGCTACTAAATTATGTTCAGAGTAAGATATGATGGTTAAGGCACCTAAAAATACTTAGTGATAACGGTTTAACAGAGTTGCATTCAGGCATGCAAGTCCAGGGATGCAGCCTTCTGGATTCACCGGCCACATTGAGGGTTGGAGTGCTCTGTGATGCAGTACTTTGGGTCACCCATGGTCCTGTAAGTGACTACAATAAACTAAGTGGTTCATTAATAGACTTGGGTGGGACTATTACTCTGGTCTGTTGTTGGTACCTTAAGTGAAGTGAATACACAATGGTTTATGTTCCTCTCACCCCCAGGAAATGTAACATAACACAAACATGGACTGACAACCAAACATGAGTTTGGGAAGAGTGGCTGTGTGGTGCCTATGGTGGATGCTGACACATTTGATTAAAGCTTATTCATAGGAGGGTGCAGCATCTAGGAAAGCAATCTGGAAATGGGTACCTTGCCCATTTGATACCTTTTTCCTATAGTGATGGTTGTATGCTCCTGTATTTGGTGATGACAGGCAACCACGTTCATGCTATCTGAGACTAGAGTGTATTTCAGAGGAATCCCAAGATGAGAATATTTCTGAATATGTCACACAACAGCATACCTCACCTGTGAATGGTGCTGTCTACTAAGCAAGCATGCAGGTGTTCCCCAAAGTGCTGATGGACTGTGGAAGTAGTCATGCAAGATGTGATAATAAATAGGTTGTTGATGGGGTGGTGTTAAGCATTCTAAATGTTAATTAATTAATCCTGCTTGCTGTCTGTTACTTACATTGACTCTGATTGGTTAAATAAAATGCTGAGACCTGAGATTGGGCAAAGACAGAGAAAGGCAGGACTTCCTGAGATTAAAACAGGAAGCCTGCACTTTAGATAGAGGATTAATTCTTCCAGCCAGGAGCAGGAAGAAGGAGGACACATACCATGGGTTAGAAAAAGGAACCTCATTCCACATGGCCAGGAATATCTGCATAGCATGGAGAATGGCAGTCCAAGGGGACGTATGTATATATGGGGTCATATTTGGGTAACAGAATTAAGAGCTAGCTTAGATGGGCCAAGATTGCTCAATTGAGGCCAAGGCTTGTTAAAATCTATGTGGTGTCTGTGTGCACTCATATATAATTTCTGGTTAAAGATTAATAGCTGCCGAACCAATTAATTATAATATATATATACTGGTAAACAATTTAATTGATTATTTCTACAAATGGTGCCCAATGTAATTTAATTATTTCTACAGGTTGTGGCTTCAATGTCTGCCATGGCTATGGTCAATACGACATGTAACTGAGGCTCAGTTGTCTTCTCAGAAAGAACTTACTTATATTAACAGAGGAATTTCAATGGGAAAGAACATGCAGATGCTACACTTTCTCCTGTGTCTAGTTTATGATTTGGCAGGAAACTTGGATAAACAAGAAGATAAAATTGTGGTGTTGGCTTGTCATTTCTTAGAGCTGGCAAGATACAAGAGAAAGAGTGCAGATTAGGTCTTCCTAAGCAGCCCTTCCTAGGATCTCTTGGAACTCATGGGAAAATTGGTTAGTGAGGAGAATGTGGTAGAAGTGATAGAAACTAGGTTTCACCTTTAACAGAGAGGAAGGAAAACATCCATGATTAAATATCCAGATGGAGCCCTTCCTAATGGCCTGTACAGGAAACTATGATAATCAGGAAATGCTCTGTATCAGAACTGGTCAAATTGAGGAAGAATTTTAAACAGGGAATGAAGAGCCTCTCAGAATCTGGCTCCTGAGGTGGTAGGACATAGGGTTAGATATGATCAGTCTGAATGCCATGGAAGCAGAGAAACTGAATAATCTAACTGCCTATCTGCCACTGAGATTAAGGAAGCATAGTCTGAAGAACAGAAGATAAATTAGTCAGTCCCTGACGAATCGAATCATGTGGGCCATTGGGGTCACTTGGTCATTACTAGCTGAGGTCCCTATGAAGGGTCTAGAGAAAGGACAGGTGTTACCTGAGGAAAGGGGGCATGAGAGGCTGCATATGATGCCCAGTTCACTGGGCAGATAGGTCTGTGTTCACAGCAGATTTAAGGAAGCAGTTGATTCGGGAGATACCTCAAGACATGGGTCTTTGACAGATTTGCTGAACCTCGCGATGGGACATGATCTGTGTGGGACAGGAGAGGCTTTGTTAAATCAATATGGGTTAGAATAGCATGTAGATTACGCTTGTGAAGTGCTGATGCAATCAAGAGGGAATGCGAAAACAGGCAGAGATCAGAGCCACTTGAAGGCAAATGTGGCAATATTTATGCTGAGCTAGAATTCACAGAGTAAATTAGCAGAAAGCTAAATGTGATGCTAGCGAGCTTCTAAAGGGTGTCAAAGCCCAAGGAACAGATCACAGAAGATAGAAAGGATAAAATGGTGCAAGTGAAAAAGACTAAGCTTGCCCTAGGAGTTGGAAGTTACTCTACTAAACTAAGCTATTACATTCTTACCTGCAAGAAAGCTGACAGGGAGTTGTTTGCCTAGCCCAGGCCCCTCTCAACAGTCAGTTGTAGCTTTGGTAAAGGCCAGAGTTCTGGCATGGAACATGTCAACAATGGGGTGATGGCCCCAGGAGGAAAATATTATCTATTTACAAATGAGGGAGCTAAAGTTGGAGAGTTATAGCTTGCCAGAAGTTATACAGCTAATAGAGCCAAAGCTAAATGTCAGAACCCAAGAAGATAAACCCCTAAAGCCCTTACCCCTACTATGCTCTGACATTTACTATACAGCCTCATCAAAGAATACTTATTACTTTCATGGGCACTAATTAAAAATATATGATGAATACACTAAAAACACATTTTAAATGTGACACAGATAATTAGGATACCAGTAAACATAAACCCAATTGCAAGAGTGTCTAACCTTGTTCTAAATTTCAAAGTCAATGAATATAACTCCTACCAGTCCAAAGAGAGCCAGGTGCTGCAGACACAAATCACTTCCTCAGAATAATCACCAGAACAAAACCTGAATTGTATTCCATAGTTACACTCACAGTTGCATCTGATGTCATGGCGTGCTGAGAACTCCCGGGGTCTCGAAGTGTCATCTCAGGCTCTGAAAATGCTGGGAATGTCATGCTTCTAAAACAATGTGGTGCCAAATAAACCTCATGTCAGAAAAATGACCCTCACCACGGAGAGTGAGCCTAAGCACATGGCTTTCCTGACTATGCCTTTGCCCAAACAGGTTCAATATAAATGGGACAAATTGGACAATTCTATTTGAGTAGACCTGTTTTTCCTCCACTGATGTTTACATTTTGCCTGTCAATCATTAAAATTAGAGATGGTTGAAATTTGTAAAAAAAAAAATACATTTTAACAAAAAAAGCAAATAAAAACACCTTTAGGCTTTTTTTGTTACAATATTCAGACAAGTTTTGAAGAAAACCATTATCTCTAAGTGATAGAAGATACTGTTGCTATAAGCCAGTATCTGTAAATGACCTAAATTCTATGAACGTCACGTAGCAGATTAGTCTAAGAAATTAGACTGAGAAATTAGATATGTGAAGTTAATGACTAGTTTTCTCTGGTTTGTATTTTCACTATTCCATTCTTTATATAAGGTCTATGATTGATCCATCTTTGGATCCCTCCTGCTGCTGAATTTATGAACACACAAACTCTCCACCTAGTTGTGGAAGGATGCTTGCTTTGTGTTTGCCAAGATGTGAGGAGAGCTTATGTGGGCATTTCAAGCATGGGTCTGGATCCATAAAACTTGTACTTGTATGACTTTCTAGTTTCGTTCTATTGCTGTGGTAACAACACTGATGAAACATTGTCTTGAGGAGGAATGTCTTTACCTGGATTATGAATCTAGGCCACAATTCATCACTGAGGTGAGTCAGAGCAGGAACCAGGCAATATGAGCCTTGGAGAAACTGCTTGGGAGAGTTCCCTCAGCTAACTTCCTCATAAAGCCCAGTACCATCCACCTAGGAAATAGGACCACTCACAGTGGACTGGACCCTCCTATGCCAATTATCAATAAGACAACCCCTCACAAGCATGCCCATAGACAAAACTAATGAGCACAATTACTTCATCAATACTGTCTTTTCATATGATTCTAGGTTGTGTCGAGTTGACAGTTAATGATAACTAGGACACATGACCAATTACCTGACTGAATTGTTCAATACTCTTATTGGACATTAATGACAGGACATATTTATTACAGCTACAGAAATTTTGTTTTAGCTGGTCACCACGGGCAGAAAATAGCTGAGGAGAAATAAAGGTTCATAGCCCGAAGTTCTGTAATCTGTCTCACACTTCTTCGGGATGGAGTGAGAATTCAAAAGATGTAGTCCCTGATCCATAGGTCAGGATTACAGTGTTTTTGTTAACTCTTTCCCAAAATAGTTATCTATTTTTCATTCTTTGACAGTTTCATACATGCATGTTCTAAATTTTAGCCCCCTTTACCTCCCATTACTATCTAATGCCCCCCTTTTCCTTTTGAAACTCTTTTTTCCAGCAAGACCTCCTCCTACTTTCATATCTTTTTTTTTATACGTGGGTTGCTTGCCTGAGTATGTGTGGGAGTTTATATACCAGAGCATCAACAGTGTATCTGTAGTCACACCAGTGGCAAAAGTAACACTCTTTCCTCCATTCAATAATCCTTCAGGGAGTGATGAGAACTCGTGAGCCCTTCACTCTTCCCTGATGAAATATCGATAGGCTCAAACTTATGGAGTATGTGAACAGGTAACGGTAGTTTCAGGGAGTTCATGAGTGCATCAGCCTTGGCAAGTCCACAGACAGTTTAATTGCAGTCCTCCCCAACCTCTGGTTAGTACAATTTCCATCCTTACTTCTTTGATGGACCCTAGGCCTTTTGTGATGGGGTTTGGGTAACATAGACACTTCCTTGGGGACTAAGCATTCCATAATTAGATATTCTGTGCACGTCAGCCAGCTGTGAATCTCTGTATTAACTGTCCACTGCAAAAAGCTTCTCTAAGGAGGGCTGGGAGCTTCATTAATCTATGGGTACAAAGATAAATCTTCAGATGACAGTGTGACACCTGTCCATTTAGCATACTCTAGATCTGTGGTTCTCAACCTTCGTAATGCTTCAATACTTTAATACAGTTTCTCATGTTGTGTTGACTCCTGACCTTAAAATTATTTCATTTTCTGAAGAAAAGGGAACATATACCAAAGAAGATAAGTAGCCCAGATGATCCAGCCTCACAGACTGTCTCAATAGCTGTTTCCTCAAAAATCTACAACTGGAACAACTCAAAATGGCTAAGATGGTTCAGCCCCACAGAACCCAACGTTCAGCTTCTGACTACAAACTTCTTAGGACATGTAAATAGCTGAGCACAAAAAGACTGGACATCAAATGTTACTAGTAACTTGCTTAACCATTTTTCCGTTCTTATTTGGGCCCCCAAACAGGCTGCCTACATCCCAAATCAGCAGTAAGCAATTTTAAGGGAGTGATGTCCCATTCCCCAAGGTGGGGAGGGTGAATTTTCCCCTCTTTGGTCACTTGATGGGTTATAGATGTTTGTTGCTATTTAGGGGGATTGGTTACAAGTTGTTAAATGGTCTTGTTAAAAAAGCTTTAAGAGGTTAGACCCAGGAATTTCTCTTTTTCTTTTCTCTATCCTTCTTTCTCTCCTATGTAAGGGGGAAGACTTGAAAAGAAAAAAAAAAGGGGGGGGATATAGAGATGACATACGAATGGTAAAGAAAATGGGATAGATTTTTGAATATGCTCTTATAACTTTGTATATTGATACAAAATTAAGATTATATTTAGCTACATTGGTATTGATCTTTGTATATTGATGCAAAATTAAGGTTAACTCTTTTTACAGTATTGTACCTATGTAATGCTTTAAAATGCCATATGAAGTTTTGACCTTTTGATAGCAACTGTCACAAACTGTTCAGGATAATTAAGAAATGCAACCTAATAGCCATTCAAACATGTCATATTGTTAGGTACTAGTGTAGTGTATCACAGATGTTTTCTAAGTTAATCAGAAATCAAGTTGCTAAGAGACAAGGAACATTTGCTTATCTAAATATATGGAGATAGACAGGTGGTCTTCAAAAACCTTGAGAGATCCATAGAATATGGCATTCAAAGATGTTTTCTTAAGAATTTTTGATATTGAAACATGTCAGTTCCTGACAGCACCCCCAATTCTACTCCATGTAGAAGATGAACATCAAAGAATCTCCATTTGGAGATGGCTGCATTAGTGGCAAGCTTATCACAGGGCAAAAAAAAAGCCCTTGCTTCACTGTAGACAGATTTCTGTCCTAAAAGGACAAAATATGGAAGCAGGTAAGTCGACAGCCTAGCTCTGCCAAGACAGGGTAGCAAGTCCTTCATAATTCCTCCTTCACAATTAATGTCTGTCAGAGATACTGAACCAAAAAGCTGAAGATAGATGCTCCAATGTATTGAAAGAAATTGGGGACTTTCCAGGCAGCCAGTTGTCTGTCATTTATTAGTTTTGGAAGCTGATGGCTCTGCAATTTCTGTTTATTCAGATATATTTATCCTTCTCAGGTCTCTGAAGTGGTTGAAAGCTAGATCGTTAGATTCTAACAGTTTAATTTTAACTTTTTTAAGAACTGAAAGAATGTTCAGGGTCTACGAAGATGTTTTTAAGCTGGCAATGCAAGTTAGGATGGAAACTGAGTTAGGTATAGAACTTTAAACTCATTGAGATAGATAACAAAATGTTAATATTAGTTGCCAAAAAAGAATGGACTGGACATTGAGAATTTATGTTATACCTTACAATTTGCATAATTGTGGCCTAATTGTTCTTATTGTTTTGTATTTTATTTATTGTTATAAGAAAAAGAGCCTTTTATTGGACTAAAAGGGGGAGCTGTTGGGGGGAAAGATACATCTTTAATTTAAAAAAAAAGCAGATAGGAGGGTGAGGGGAAGAGAGTAGGAGGGTGAGACCAGTAGGGGTCAATGACTGAGATGTAACTTGGAGAAATAAATAAATCTTTTATATATTTTTTCACTTCTACTTCATAATTGTAATTTTGTTACTGTTATGAACCATAATGTAAATATCTGATATGCAGGATATCTGATATGTGACCTTCCAAAGGTGTCATGACCTGGAAGTTGAAAATCACTGCTTTAGAGTATACAATATGATGACTAAAAAATACTGAAGACTTAAAAATCTGTATTCACTTGGAATATCTATATCATGTAAGAACTCATTTCATTTTTATGATTACTTCATTAAAAGCTTAAAAAGGAAAAAATTCATTCCTAAGGATAATAGACTGTTTTATGGTAGCTTTGTACAGCAGAAGATAGAAGAGATTAAATTACCATTTTACAGTGAATTGTTTAACATATTTAATAATATGATGATTTTTATAAGGGAATCTTAACTATCCCCTCATTACTACTTAGTGATGCTAAATAAAATACAGGTTACTCAGTTAAATTTGAATTAAGCATAGATAATGAATATATTTTAGTATAATTATGTTCCATGCAATATTTGATACTTTTTTTCAACTAAATTAGCTGTTTTTCTACATCTCAAGTTTAACTGGATATCTGCCATTTTATATGCTAAATCTGGCAACTTTATTAGTAAACTATACCTTTTAATTTTTTCAAATAGTTTTCAGTTGCTATAGATACACTTTTTAAATTCAGTTTTGTTGGTTGAACCCAGGACCTCACAAATGTTAGGGAAGCTCTCTACCATTGGGCTCAGTGCTCATCCATTCATTTACCCAATAGTTCCACTAGTTCATTTAATGAGTATTTTCTTACATCTGAACTGTTTTTAGCATTGAGATTTATTTTTCAAAACAAAATAACATTCCCCCCCCCAAAAAAAAAATCCCTACCTCATGGATCAGTGGTTCTTAGGATTTGTTGACCAATTATATTTGGTGGGAAAGATTTTTAAAAATGCTGGGCCCTCAAATTCAATTTTTAAAGGTTCTGTAGTTCAGACATTTATAACTTCCCCAAGTGATTCTAGTGTGTGACCAAAGTTGAGTACCACAGCTGCAGATGAAGGCAAATTCTATTTTCTTAGGCTTTATGTCTTTGAAACCCATTAATAGTGGATTTCTTTCTTTTCTTTTTTTAACATTTATTACTTCATTATATCTCCATTGCCACCCCCTTCCTCTACCCCCTCCCAGCCCCTCCTTCCCACCCTCTGCCCTCTCTCCTATCCCTCCCATGCCTCCCTTGTGGGGTGTCTCTGTGTATCAGCCCCCCTCAGTTCATTAGTCACATGAGGTCTAAGAGCTTCCTCTTGCACAGGAGACATACATGGCAGTTCCACTAGGGTGGAGTGTCCCACTAACAGGTAACCAAGTCCATGTTCCTGCTCTTTTGGGTATATTGATTGTAGGATGGTTATTCTGTACTATATGGGTAAAATTCAGTTATAAGTGAATATATGCTGTGTGTATCTTTTTGAGTCTGAGTTATCTCACTCATGATGAGCTTTTCTAGTTCCATCCATTTGGTTGCAAATTGCATGATTTCCTTATATCTGATAGCTGAGTAGTATTCCATTGTGTAAATGTACCACATTTTTAAAAAATCCATTCTTCAGTTGAGGGACATCTGGGTTGTTTCCAGTTTCTAGCTGTTACAAATAAGGCTGCTATGAACATAGTTGAGGAAATGTCCTTGTGGATTAGTGAGGAATCTTTTGGATATATGCCCAGGGGTGGATTTCTTTTTCTCATCAGACCCTAAATTGGCAATTATAGTCAACTGATTTTCCAAAACAAAATAACCTCATTAAGCTAGCATTAAAAATATTAAAATTAAACTATTTTACTCAATTTTAGAATGGGGAATACTTAAATAAATACATCCATTCACTTAAAAATGCTTATTTCTATCTATGCTGGAAACTGTTCCAGGTACGAGGGATGGAACCATGAAAAAGATAAGACTCCTAGTTCTCCAAAAGGGACAATTAATATGGACAATTAATAATACTTAGTATAAAGAAATAGGTCAAGGGCTTAAAAATGAATCAGATAATGGGGAGACATTCATTTGAGGTGATGCATTCAAAGAAAGCTCCTTTTGGGACATATGACCATTTTCCTGAATGATGATCAGAATTATATAATATCCTTCAGAGAAAGGTAAAATAAGTAGCAAATGGAAAGTCTTTGAAGCTAAAGCAATAAGCTCAGCGTGTTTTTATTAAGAGCTGGAAGGGCAGCATGGCTAGGGCAATGCCAGAGGGACAGTCATATTAGATGTGACTACAGAACAGTGTGTAGGTATGAAGAACAAGCTAAAGACACTGGTCCATAGTCCAGAGGCAGTGCGCCTATAATTAACCATTCAAAGGCTTTGGGCTGTAGGGTAGTATACCAGATCTAGTTTAGATTATAAAAAATTATTACTCCAGGCTCCCTATAGATTGGGTGGTACAAATGTGACTGAAAAGAAGCAAGCAAATATGAACTGCCAGAGGTGAGAGACGATGGTGATTTTGGATTATGATGGAAATAGTCATGGCTTTAAGAGATAGACTCAGAAATGAACTAAGCAGTACTTGCCGACAGGCTGCACATAAAGTGAGAAGGATAGAGTAGTCAAGAAAGTTTTGGAATGTAATGGGGACAGGGAGATGTCACTAGAGGTCTAACAGGTCCCACTATCCTTGAAATGCCTACCATTCATCCCAGTAAACAAGTCAATATGGCTGATGTGTATGCCTGGAGCTTAAAGATGCAATCAGGGCTTCGGAAATCTATTGAGCTAATTAACTATTTGCAGCAGGATGCTCCCCTCCCCACCCCCCAAGGTTTAACATACTGGACTGTTTATAAATGAAGTAAGCATGGTCATTCCTTCCAAGGTGAGTTGCTTGTGCTAGGAGTTAAACTTGTAACCTTCTCAACTACTCTGGCACCTGACAGTTTAAAATCCTCCACTACAGGAACACATAGAAGAGAATCTGCTCCCCTCATGATTTTAAAATGTCTATGGGATACACTCAAGAAGTAATCATGGCATTACACACAGGAGGCATCTTACCCAAACAAACTTGTTATGGCTAAAAATGATTTCTTTTAGCTATGAGTACATTTCTTTTAGAATGAATAAAAATACATTCTAGGTTGAGGGGAGAGGCTTATGAGACCCTGGCCATTTTGAGGATCTATAGGAAATTTATGGTCTCTCCTTTGGGGCAGGAGAGTCCTTTTCTTCAGTGGTGTATCCACTGGCAACTTGACCATGCTCTGGTAAGTAACTCCTTACCCATGTTCCTTTAAGCAATCTAATTAAACTCACTTGGTCATGAAAAAAATGTTATTGTGGTCTTTAGAATGAGGTTCACATAAATACCATTTTTTTGATAGCTTAAAAGGAGATTTTTTTAATAGATCAAGTAAATTCCACTGAAAGCCACTAAAAGTTAGTTTGTAAGACTTTAGAGTAATATCAGAAGTTTGATTTTGAAATTTGTCATTAGTTGTATGAGTAAATCATTTATCTCCCCAAATCCCAGTCTCCTTATTTGTAAAAATATGGCAAATTTACTTCCAAGGTCTTTTGACATGAGAAATAACACAAGCACAAGTGTTTGGTGAATGATATATTCACTTATGAAAGACAGGTGAATGACACATTGGAAGATGCCATCTTTTCTACTAGCAAGCCCCAGGAAACCAAGGACCCAAAGGAAACCACAATGAGCTAACCTCACTATGGAAAATTGGTGGGAACATTATGTTAAACAAAAGAATATAAAGTCTAAAGGTGTCACTATTTTTCCTTTTCTTTCTCGTTTCTCTTGTGACCTGCTTTAGTTATTCCTTTCCTTTGATGGTCCCTTCATCTCCAGTAGTGTGCACAGCACCTTCCAGCAGCATGAAAGCTAGCCAGTAGAGATGAAGGTCTGGGTTGGTTCCAGCTTAATGTCTGTGTTCTGAATCTTAGAGTCAAGTTCTGGAGTAAGAACACTGGCAACAGCCTGTAAATGCTTATGGTCTCTGAGACCTCACTGGCTAGTAGTTGCCAAAGAGGTAAGCTATTCCTGGAACTGGGTGTTCTGTTGTATAGCCTGTGCTGTCTAGTTGGGACACTGTAATCTCATTACAGGGTATCCTAATTTGCTTTCTATTGCTGTGATGAAAACCATGATTGTTTTAGTTTGCTTTTTACTGTTGTGGTAAAAATCATGACCAAAAGACATTTGGTGAGGAAAAGGTTTATTCCAACTTACAGGTGTAGTACATTATGGGTGGAAGCCAGTGCAGGAACTCAAAGCAGGAACTTGGAGGCAGAACCCTCTGCAGAGGCAGGACCCCAAGCAGAGGCCACGGAGGAATGTTCCTGTGTGGCTTGCAGAACACAGCTTGCTCAGTATGATTGCTTACACAACCCAGGACCTGTTGTTTGTGAGTGGCACTTTCCCCCGTGGACTGTGACTTCCCATGTTAGTTATTAATCAAGAAAATGCCCTATAGACTTGCCTACATGCAATACCATGGAAGGCTTTCTCAACTGAGGTTCCCCTTTTCCAGATGACTTTTGTTTGAATCAAGTTGGCAAAATACTAACCAGAATAATTAACCCTTTGTTAACTTGATACACCAATGCATTATTATTAAGTCACAACCTTTTGTTTCTTGTTTATTCTTAAGATTTCATATTAATATCACAATATATAACATAGCATACCTTTAAAGGTCTCACAGTCTTTAAAACTTCACTGTCTAAAAATCTAAAGTTCCTTAACCGTAGGCATCCCTTAAAAAAAAAAAAAAAAGCTTATTCCAAGAGGCAAGAACCAGGGCACAGTCATATTCAAATGGGCGTAAGCCCAACACCAGCAGTGCAAGTCATCCCAGCTCAGTGTCCCACACCTGCAATTCACTACAATCTTCTGGGCTCCAAAGAGACTATGTAGCTTCAGTTCTCTGGCTTTGTTTTGAGTAAGCAAACAGTATTCCCCCTAGGCTCAGACTTGCTCCATGCCACACCTGCTACCATCTTTGGTGGTCATCTCATAATCCTGGCCTCTCCAGTATGCTGGGTTATCCACAGACTTCGTTCACTAATGGCTTCCCAGCCTCCCCTTGGGGTCTATGAACCTGTCACATGATGCCAAGCCTCAGCTTCTCTCCATGACCCTTTCAATCCTTGTTTTTCCATCGCACCTGAGGTTGCACCTTTACCAGTAGCCTCTCCTGGTCCCTCCTAGTGCTGAGTCTCAGCTTCTCATCATGACCATTTCAATCCTACAGCTCTCATGCTACCCAACCATGTGCCATATGTGGGATTCTTACACCTTACCAAGTTTGGCTTCCAGCATGAGATGCTGCACTGTTCAGCATCTCTGGACCACAGCTTCTTCATATTGACCTTGAGAAAATACTTCCCAGGTTTTAGCTCAGTGATGCTGGTGTCTTCTTAATGACAGCTGATTTCTCAACTCTGACCAGACACCACATATTCTTCATTTAAATAGAGCATAAAAACATCCCCAGCAGAGTCTTTGAGGAAGTCTCAAATATCCCTCTGTGGCACCACAGGCCAAGATTCCATCATCTAGACTGCTCTCAGCATTCTTTTCTTCCAAGATCCCAAAGAAAAGCTCATTAAGTTTTGAGCACTAATTTTCCATCCCACATTTCTAAACCCTTCCACAATCCCCCCCAAAACAACATGGTTAGGTTGGTTACAGCAATAACCTAGGGTCCTGGTATCATTTTCTATTTTACTATGCTTCATGTTGTTGTGATACAGTACATGACTAGAAGAGACTTAAAGAGGAAAGGGTTTGTTAGGCTTACATATCCCAAACACAGTCCATCATTAGGGCAGCCAAGGCAGGAACTCAGGATAGGGACTTGGAGGCAGGAATTGAAGCAGCACCACAAAAGAGTGTTGCTTATTGGCTTGCTCAGAATGCCTTTTATTACAACACATAACTGCCTACCTGGGTGGTACCACCACAATGGGCTGGACCCTCCTACATCTCAATCATTAATCAAGGAAATACCCCACAGACTTACCTACAGGACAATATGATGGAGCCATTTCTCACTGGAGTTACCTCTTCCCAGATATCCCTAACTTGTATCAAGTTGACAAAAAACTGACTACTAGAACTTGGGCAACTCAATTCAAACTTTTTTTTTTAATATTTTTGTATACATTCCCTGTCTGGTGTAGTCATTTGCCCATTTCTTCCAGGAATAGTACTGAACAGCTCTAGCTTTTCTGATAGCCTATTACACAGATTTCCCAAGATTACACCCTAGAGATCCTAGCAGACTATGTCTGCATGACATCTTGGATTACCTTATATTTATTGTTTAAGGAGAAGTGATGGTTTGAATAAAAATGGCCCCTATAGACTTAAAGAGAAGGGTACTATTAGGAGATGTGCCTTGTTGGAGTAGGTGTGGCCTTGTTGCAGGAAGGGTGTTCTGTCAGTGTCATTCTCTCTTCCTGCTGTCTGCAGATCCAGATGTAGAACTCTCAGCTACCTCTCCAGTACCATGCCTGCTTGTGCACTACCATGCTTCCTGCCATGATGATGATGGACTAACTCTCTAGACTGTAAGCTAGTGCCAATGAAATGCTTCCTTTATAAGAGTTGCTGTGGTCATGGTGTCTCTTCACAGCAATAAAACCCTAACTAAGACAAGAGTTACTTTTAACTTGTTAGAAAACACTATGGTTAGTGAAGCTTTAGGATAAAGAAGCAGTTAAACATAATGGGATTCCTTCCCATTTCTATCTATCCATTCTTTGTTTCCTGGATCTATGAATCTTGCTTATAGGAGAAACACTACTATATACTGTATATTGATTTAGCTGTAACCAAGCTTGTAGAGAACATGGGAGTTGCATTATTCACTAATATGTCTAGTGATCTACTAACAAAAGTTTTGCTTTCATCTCTTGTAGTCTATTTCTGGACACACTTACAATTCATAAACAATGGAAACATTTTGTCACAGTTCTGGAGGCTGGAAAATGTAAGATCAAAGCACTATCAGGTTTAGTGGTCAAGACTGTTACTTGCTCTATGCCGTGGAATAGAGCAATGTTATTGCCTCTAAGAAGGAATAAAAGCAAGGAATAACACTATTCACAAAGGCGGGGATTTATGTCCAAATCTTCCTTTAAAGACCCCTTCTCTTAATACTGTCCTATCCCCAGCACCCGCAATTGGAGGGCACACAGTGAAATCATTGCTGTTCCTGTACATCATACTATACCAGTGCAGAGTTCTTATTTTCAAAATGAGAAATGCTTTCAGCAGGAACAAGGAGAACACCATGTAAAGCTAAAGAGTCACAGAGTCATACATCCACAATGAAAGAGTGAAAAAGATTGCTGGCCAGCACCAGAAGGCAGAAATGGCAAGGAATGGTTTGGCCAGATTTCAAGGGTGGCAGGGGTTGTGGGGAGAGTAGAGGGAAATGGCTAGCACATTTACTTTAGACTGTAGTCTCCAGAACTGTGAGACAAGAGATTTCAGGCTATTTTAAAAGCCACTAGTTAATGGTGTGGTGCCTTAAGACAACCCCAGGAAACTAACATAGTCACTATTTTGACACATTTTCCACACATGAAAAACCACAGTATTTTAAGGAAGATATTCTGTTCTCTACAGGGCAAGGGGCTGTGCCTCTCCCGTCTTCCATAAGCAGTTAAGAAGAAGCAGAAAGGTAATGTGACATAGATGGATTATGCATAATCTCTAAGTTAAAAAAAATACTGTGGTTTCCCCAGAAAAACACAGCTTTCTTTCCCTTTTAAGGGAATGATTGGGTGATTATGGATGTAGAATCAAACTGGCAAGTAAACCTGGAGAATGTGAGCCAGTTATAATAATGGATGATGACTTAACATTTAACAAGGTCCCTTCAAACTCTGCCAACGCCAAAGCCTAAAAGACAAGGTAGGTCATTACATTGTCCAAATGCCTAAAGCAATATTTGATTTGGGCCAAGGCAGTACAGATACTCCAAATAGATGGAGGATGGAGAATTTTAAATAATCCCATAAGGAAACTCTTGGAGAAGTACAGCATCCATCATTTTGTCAACAGTGATTTGGTTAAGGCTGAGATTTTTAGAGTAGGTGAATTGAACTTTGATAGGTAAAATGTGGTGTTATTTTACTACTCAATATCATTGTAGTACATTGATACATTATAGTTCATTAAAATAATTTGGTTATTAATAGTTACTATCACCAATAAAAAGTCTATGAATGTCATTATCACAAATTTTTTATATCTTTAAGAAACAACAACAAACACTTCTCTCCTATATTACAAGAAACAAAATTAAAACTTGTCATCTGGGTTAAAGAAATTATTTGAAAAGTGGTTTTCAAGAGAATTGTAAGATACATTTAGTAACAAAAATGGTAGAAATGCTACCATGAGGAGGCAATAAGCTTATTCTTAAAGTATAAAGGCAGAGATCAGCTAGGGTTCTATCCAGAACCAGAAAGAGATATACAACAGGGAAAAGGGTGACAAAGGAATATAATAAGAATGTTATTATGGGCAACCCCCAAAATATTAATGATTAGAAACTGACTCTGAAGTACATGAGGGCCAGGGGGTGACCACAAGTGGTGTCTATTTTGTACTACCCAGGGGACATCACTGCCTTTTTGTCTGAAGCTTAAACGTTTCTGGTATGTGGTATTTGAGCAGATGCCAGGAAAAAGCCTTTGAAGACACTATTTTCTGGTGAAAAGGTCATATCTTCTAGATGTAGAAATATAAGCTACCAACTAGATATATTGGTGTTGTGAAAACATATCAATTCAAGCCATCTTTTATAGCATCTTTATAGTATTTGGGTCTTTTACATTTAGCCTGACCAAAAAAAAAAAAAAAAAAAAAGTAGGGAAACTACAAGGGACATTTTATAGGCAAGCCTAGACATTGGTACATTACTTCCAATATGTAGACAGTTGAACTGCCATGTTGGGCCCCAGAGCAAGAGGAAGCTCTTAGCCCTCATATGATTGATGAGCTGAGGGGGGGCTGATATGTTGGGGGCCCCCTCACCTGAGGAGAAGTATGGGAGGATGGGATCGGGAGGGGAGGAGGTAGGGGGTTGTGATCGAGATGTAACTTGAATTAATAAATAAATCTTAAAAGATTCATTCTTTAAATAGTATGTATATATGTGAGTATGTACATGTGTGGATTCCTGGAGAGGTCAGAAAAGGGTATCAGATATCTTAGAGCTAAAGTTATAGGCAGTTGTAAGCTAACAGGGTGCTGGCACCCAACTCTAGTCTTCTGCTAGAGCAGAAAGTGCTCTCATCCATGGATCCATCCCTCCTGCCCCAAAGATATATTCTTACTGCATTGTTGAGAGAAATGGTTACTGTTTGAAGCTGATTGTTTTAAAATGGGTATTACAAATTCAGAACTATAATGTCTTTTACCTTCTTTTTATATCTATATCTCTGTCTTCCATATTAAGAATCTTGGTTCTCAAGGATGTAGGAAATTACAGTCCCAGCTTAAGGTAATTATTCACTTGTTTTATTCCATTTTATAACACAAGTACAATTATAACAATTTGAATCTGCCCTTTATAAACTTGAGATTACCTTTGCTGGGTATAAAATCTTTAGCTTACATTTTTTTCCCTGAGTCTCTTCAGAAAATGAAAGATTATTTTGTGTTGCCTCCAATGGAATTATTAAAGGATACATTCTTTACTCCTTGATCCCCAAAGGATATATATATATATGTATATATATATATATATATATATATATTTTTAAATCCAGTTAAATTACAAGACTTTGTTCTAGTTATTTCAGGTTGATATTCCCAGGTTATGGTGTACTTTTAATGTGCATTTCATGGTATTTTAATCCAGTTTTAAATATTTATTCTATTTAACAAATTCCCCTTAGAAAAATCTCATATTTTAAATCTTGTCTTCAGTATATGCCATTTTTCTCCCAAATCAACTTTGATCCTTCATTCATTTGTTCTTGTGTATTTTAAATATCTGGAGAATTAGAAATATAGTTTCCTTTTGTTAGAGTTCTATTTTTTTTCTCTCCGAGACAGGTTTCATTTGTAGCCCTGATTGTCCTTGACTTGCTTTGTAGACCAGGCTGGCTTTGAACTCACAGAGATCTGCCTGCCTCTGCCTTTAAGTGCTGGGATTTAAGGCAGCTACCACCACCACCCAGCTTGTCAGTTTTTTAGCCAAAATGCTTTTGGGTGAAAACTAGCTTCTCCTGGTAATCATACCATCCTTCCAGAACTCTCAGCACTTGACGTCCATGGAAAGGAAGGAATCTGAAGCGTGTCATTAGGTGCACAATGGTCTGTTTATATCTGTTCCCACCCGAGAACAATTCATCTCATACCTTTCTGTATGACATTCATGTGACCTTGCATCAGTAAGTCGCCTTACTTGTTGCTCTCTTGTGCCATGTTTTGGGCAATACATTGGTGATGTTTTTAAGTTTAGTATGTTTCATTAGTTTATCTTTCTACTTTGTATATTAATTAAGGTTTATTACAAAATTCCAAATTTATTACTTTAACTCCTCTAGCTTTGTTTTCCCTTTACAACTGACTTGGGTGTCTTTGGTCTTTGGTATGGCTGTTTGTTTTTTTCAGTTTGTCAATTCAGTAAAAGCCTTGATGAGATTTTGATGGGTTAACTATAAACTAGCATCTTTATATTAAGTGTAGAAACCCTCAATGTTGAGTATCTTATCATGAATATGTCCATCTAATCATTATTTATAACTTCTTTAGCTGTTCTCCATAATGATTCTAAATTGTTCTGAATAAGAACACATCTTGGTCTTAATTTCCTAAAAGACCTTGGGGATGATATTTCTAGAGTATATAATTTTGAACATTAAATATGTATTTAATACTCAAGTAGAAAAATCAGCTGGCGTCCCTCGGCAGTGGCTGAACTCTGACACTGGCAGACATCAAGTTGGGGACAATATATCCCTTATCTATGTATGTGTTTTCCATGATGAGATCCTGCTAGGGACACCATAGAGGGATGCCAGCTACTCAGCAGGATGCTCTTCTCCTAGCTTTCTGGTATACCTCCTCAAAGGAGATGTAGTCTATTTTTGCTATCACCCCAAAGAGACTGTAAGAACACCACCCTTATAATCCAGAGAATAGCAAGAGGTAGGAAAATTAGGAGGAGTGTTAAAAGGAGAACAAACTGGCAGAGAGTGAAACTCAATTTTATGGTGTACATGGTCTACTCTCCTAAGTGGTATCAGGGCAAATGTGTATGTAACTACAAGAATTTCTTGTTCATGCTCATTTAATATTTGCTTATATATCTCACTATTTTCACAGCATTTGTGATTCTATGAACCCACACCCTCACATTCTTGTAGTTGGCTTGAATTAATGTGCATTTTCGGTATATATGCCAAACTGCAAAACAGATGATAATGATGTTAATTTATGCAGGTAAACATATTTTAGGTGAACTTTTTAAAAGCTCTAACAAGTACTTACATAGTGAAATGCCAGTTTTACATGCATTACTTTCTCTGTGAAACAAATTAGAAAAAATGAAATTTAAAAAAAATTACTAAGTAAAAGAAATGTGCCTCCTTGGATTAATTTAGTTAAAGTGGGGAATTAGGTAATGCTGCATGTTAATATGAATTACTCTAAACTGTGAATTGTAATGTTGCAAGAGAACCCCTTGCCAAGACTAAAAATAATATGCAGTACTACTTATATTTTGATAGATAAATATAGATTTCAAGAGCTAAGTCTAGAAATGGAAATGTAGCATTGAAGAAAATGCATAGAATCATACTTGCGCTTTCCTCATCATATTCTGTTTCCCATCTCATTAAATGACATTTTGTCCTGATGTGTCTCCATAATTCATTCTCTCAGGCCTAATCCCAAAGTAATGGCCTCTGTAGAAGGCATGTTTGAGAGATCACTAGTGTCGTGAGAAAGAGATTTCAGAAAAATCCCTTCCCTTTCTGCCATGTAAAGATATGACAGAAGTGTGTGTGTGTGTGTGTGTGTGTGTGTGTGTGTGTGTGTGTGTGTGTGAGTTTTAAAGAAGTCATTATTTTAGGAAAAGAAATATGCACATTTATGATCCAGCAGAGTACAGACATCAAACAGCCATCAAGCACTTTCAGAACAGACTCTCTAGCCTCCAGAGCTCTAAGAAATATACTGGTATTAGAAGTCACTCAGTTAAGCCGGGCGTGGTGGCGCACGCCTTTAATCCCAGCACTTGGGAGGCAGAGGCAGGTGGATCTCTGTGAGTTCGAGGCCAGCCTGGTCTACAAAGCAAGTCCAGGACAGCCAGAGCTGTTACACAGAGAAACCCTGTCTCAAAAAACCAAAAAAAAAAAAAAAAAAAAAAGAAGTCACTCAGTTTGTGATACTTTTGTTAAGAGTGGCCCTGACACAACCAGAGAAACTCTACTTTTCATGCAGGTACTCTTGATGCTTGTCTTTCTTTTCTATATATATATTTGAGTTTACAATATAATCATATTTTTCCCTTACCTTTCTTCCCCTCAAACCCTCCCAAATAGCCCTCCCCACTCTTACTCAAATTCATAGCCTATTTCTCACTGATTATTATTGCATGGATATATGCATATATATTTCTAAATATAACCTGTCCAGTCCAAATAATGTTACTTGCACGTATGTTTTCAGGGCTGACTGTTTGGCACTGGACAACCAATTGGTGTGCTCTTCCCTGAGGAAGCCATCGTTCTTGCTCTCAGCTTTCCTCAGTGGCCTATATTGTAGGGTTGAGGCATCGTGGATTTTGTCCACCCACTTCAGCATGCCCATTTGTATTGTCCTTGTTCAGCTCATATTTTGGCAGTCATATTGATGAGACTTTATGGGAATAGCTTCTGATATTACTAGCAGACACAATCTCTGCTTCTCATATTTAACACTTGGAGAACTAGCATATTCTGATTATGTATCTCAGTAGCTTCACTGCTAATATAATTTCTAGCTTGAATTATTACATTATTTCTATTCTAAAGGGCTTGTTCCTTCAGTTGTTTATTATCTGTTCATTGACAACCAAAAACAGGCAAATCACTTTTATCAGTTACTACTCTGATACACACAAATTTGTGTGTATCACAAAATTTGTGTGAGGTACACAAAAATTGCCTTTATAGTCATTACAACAGAATATCCTTTACCTATACTGAATCATTTATGTTCAAGGACATAAATGCCAGGGCACTTAATAGAATAAATATGAGGGAATTATTATTAGGTAAGGAAGCATTTTCCCAATTTTACTAAGAAATATATTCAATCAAATATTTCCATTGTTCCAAATTGAAGTATTTATATTGTATATCAGCTGTATACTAATAACAGTGAAATGAAGATATTCCTCTAAATTGACTTCACATTTTAAACATTATGGCTGGAAGATATGCATAAATTTAAATATAAACTTTCTCCATAAATATCAAGCTTTCATGCTAAAAACCACATTAGATAATCTTGTAGGCACTTTTATAAAGAAAATGTTTATTTACTACTTCAAGTTACACCTCCAACACAGTCCCCTCACTCCACCCCTCCCAGTCCCACTCCCTTACCATCTCCCCCTTCTCCCAGAACTCATAATTTTTTTTAATTAGGCCGCAATTATGACAATTACAAGGCACAACATATACATTCCTAATGTCCAGTCCACACATACCCGGCAACCGACATCAATACTCTATTATACATATATCTCCATATGTTTAAAGTTCTATACCTATTTCAATTTCCATCCTACCTTGCATTACCAACTTAAAAACATCTTCTTAGACCTAGAACATCCTTCTAATTCCTAAACAACTTGAAATGAAACTGTGAGATTGTAACTATCTGGTCTTCAACCACATCAGAGACCTGAGAAGGATAAATATGTCTGATTATACAGGAAGTGCACAGCCAGCAGCTTCTAAAACTACGAAATGACAGACAACTGGCTGCCTGGACCTTCCCCAATTTCTCTCCATGCACTAGAGCATCTATCTTCAGCCTCATGGCCCAGTATCTGTGACAGACATTAGTTGTGAAGTAGGAATTATGAAGGACTTGTGTACCCTGTCTTAACTGTTCATTAACATTTGGGATGGGTTACTCTCTGCTGGTGTGTTTTGTACAATGCACCATTCTTCTAGAAAACAATAGCATTCCACTCCTCATTATGACAACTAAAATGTCTGCAGACAATGCAAGAGAAAACACTTGACTACAAAAGTAGATGACTGGGAGGCTAGAGAGATGGTTCAGAGGTTCAGAGCAGTTACTGCTCTTGCAGAGGACCAAGGTTTGGCTCTAAGCACCCACATGTTAGCTCACAAAGCTCTGTAACTTCAATTCCATGGAGATCTGATGACTTCTCTGACCTTCTTGATGCACATGGTTCACATACATCCACCCAGGCACACTTGTGTACACACACACTTTTTAAAATGAGATGACTGGTATCAAAACACTGTGGTCTTGGGCTGGTGAGATGACTCAGCAAATAATGATGCTTACAGTCAAGCCTGGGAATCTGAATTCCTAATACTCATGAAAGCACATGGCAGAAAGAGAAAACTGATGTCTTCATCCTAATCCCAGTGACACCCTGTGTATATGTGTGTGTTCCTATTCTCATGAGCACACACACACAGACACACACACATAAATGAAAAGTTATTTAAACCATTGTGGTCTTTAATTATACTAGATACATTTGTAACAATGGCACTCACATTGGAAATTACATTGCCATTATTTAAAATAATGATGAAGAACTTTGGCTAGCAGTTTATGATCCATTAGCTAAAAGCATCCTAGAGTTTTCAGGAAAGGGGAGAAAAGTACATTATTACTTACTGATCTTTTCCAATTTGATCTATTTCGTGTCTCTAAACCTTTTTTTTCTTTTGTAAAAGTTATTAAATTCTTGAAAATTATCTTAATATCTAGAAAATTTAATTCCAAAGAAGTTCAAAAAGCTGAGCGTGGTGTGTCATGTCTCTAAATGCTCACTTCACTCTTCAGAGACTAAGGCAGAAAGGTCACTGACAACAGATTGAACCCTAAATTCAGAGTTGTTAAACAAATACTAACTAGTTTTAAGCAAAGAATCCCCAGCCAAGCAACTTGTATAGAGTACTAACTTTGTTTATCCTGGTAAAATGATGTCAATTGAATATTTATGTTTTGTTTGCTTTTAAAGCAATCCCACATATTGCCTAGTATTAAACCGATCTCTGAAGCATGTAGAAGGGGTGTTAAAGACAACAACACACAGGTTATTACTCGCTTTGTTTACAACTCTGCTGCAGCAGCACAAATGAACCACACAGTTCAATTCTCTGTTCATTCCAGACACTTCAGAAGAAACCTCATTTGAGTTATTGCTTACATAACCTTATTTTATGTGTTTGGATGATGCTTGATAGGCAGGCTAAAGCAAATCTCTGACAAATGAAGCATGGGATGCTCTTCTATATCAAACAAACTTCCTCAGTCACTTTGTATAAGCTTTTCAAGGTTAACATCTTTAAAATCTGTCTTCTGTACTACCATGTAAAAAACCACCTCCATGTTGAACATAGTCTAAGATTTCTTCGAAAGTTTTAACTTCTGTCACAAAGCACAAAACCTTAACCTCACCAGTATTCTTCCAGAGGACAGAATCTACATACCACCAAATACAGAAATTTCAGGAAAGTGATTCACAATCTAGGATAGATAACTCTCATCGTCTCAGTAGAGTTTACCTTTACATACACGTTACTATGAGTTTCCTCTAAAATCAATGCAGTAAAAGAATATTTAATAGCGTACGAGGAGCCAGCAATCCATCGGATTGACAATCACACGAATGCTAAAAGTTAAAAAGTATTCTAATGGAACAGATTTTGAAGTTACTGCTGAAGATCCCAAGACCTTCTAAAACTTAAACCAAAGCGCATTAGGCTACGGTATTTCCGCAGTCTGGTGTGAGAATGAGAAAACTAGCCTGCACAGGTGCGGCACCTGACGGCCAGGGTCCCCAAGGCCATTGCCACAGCAACGCGTCCTGGCCACTAGGCAGGCCTGGGCCCAGCAGGCGAAGCATTGAGGAACCGAGATCCTCCGGGACCCGCCGGGCGGGCGGCACCAGTGAGCAAGGACCTCATCCTCCTGCCAGTGCTCATGCAGCGAAACTGCAAATGCCTCCGCAGATACAACGCCAGCCCAGCAGCGGCCAGCCGGCCGGGAATCCCTGCAGCTCTTCCCACCGTCCGCCCACAGGCCCCACCACGGCGGGAAGCGCGCGACCACCAGCTCCCGCCAGCCAAAGGAACAAGCGCGCGCCACTCCACACCGTATAAGGCCGGGAACAGGCGGCCCGGCCCCGCCTCCAGAATCTGGCCCCGCCCCACTCCAGCCCCGCCCCCAGGCTTCGGTCCCGCCTCCGCCCGCTCCCGGGAAGGGACGCTCGGCTCCCGCGGCGCCCTTCTCTCCCCCTCCTCTCCTTTCCCACAAAGGTCTCGGGCGCGCCTGAGGAACCCAACAGCCACACACGAGTAACCGTTCCTTTAGGTCTCCGGTTGCGGGGCTGCGGAGCTCCGCCCTCCCGGGCGCGCCCTCCATCCCCCTCCACCCCCGCCACCTCCCCCGGCTAGCCCGCGCGGACGCTTCCGGGCCGCGCGCTCGCCCCGCCCCCGGCTCCGCCCCTCTCTCTCTGGCGTGCCCGCGCGCGGGGCCCGTCGCATCCTCTCCACCCTTCCTCGCACCGTAGCTTCTCGAGAGCCAGGCGTCCGGTCTCTTCGCTCGCCCGGGACCGGCGGGCGCAGCTCCAGCGTCCCGGGCGGGAGTGCGCGTGCGCGCGGTCGCGGGCTCCCCTCCCTCCTCCCTCCTTTTCCCCTCCCCTCCCCGCGCTCCCTCCCCCTCCGCGCCTCTATAACTTGGCGGGCTAGGAGGCGGCGCCCGCGGAGTCGGAGGGCGGGGAGCTCGGAGGAGGGCGCCGGGAGTTGTGGAGACTGCTGACCGGGAAGTCGCCGCGCTCGCTTGGCCGGCGCGGCCCGCTCGCTGGCTCCTTCGCTGCCGCCCTCCGTCTGCGCCTCGGCGGGGCCTCGGCGCCGTGGGGCGGCCCGGGGTGCGCTCGCCCGCCCCGGCCACCCCCACCCCCCGGCCCGCCCCAAGCCGCTGCCACGCGCGCGGGCGGGATGTGGCGCCTGGTGCCCCTGAAGCTGGGCCGCCTGTCCCGTGCACTGAAGCTGGCGGCGCTCGGCAGCCTGTTGGTGCTGATGCTGCTGCACTCGCCGTCGCTGCTCGCCTCCTGGCAGCGCAACGAGCTCGCCGACCGGCGCTTCCTCCAGCTCAATAAGTGCCCGGCGTGCTTCGGCACAAGCTGGTGCCGGCGCTTCCTCAACGGCCAGGTGGGCTTCGAGGCGTGGGGCCGCCTGCGCCTGCTGGACTTCCTCAACGTGAAGAACGTGTACTTCGCGCAGTACGGCGAGCCCCGCGAGGGCGGCCGCCGGCGCGTGGTCCTCAAGCGCCTGGGTTCGCAGCGCGAGCTGGCGCAGCTCGACCAGAGCATCTGCAAGCGGGCCACCGGCCGGCCGCGCTGCGACCTGCTCCAGGCCATGCCCCGCACCGAGTTCGCGCGCCTCAACGGGGACGTGCGGCTGCTCACGCCGGAGGCGGTGGAGGGCTGGTCGGACCTGGTGCACTGCCCCTCGCAGCGCCTGCTGGACCGCCTGGTGCGACGCTACGCGGAGACCAAGGACTCGGGCAGTTTTCTGCTGCGCAACCTCAAGGACTCGGAGCGCATGCAGCTGCTGCTCACCCTGGCCTTCAATCCAGAGCCGCTGGTGCTACAGGTAGGCGCGGGCCCCGGGGAAGCCACCGCCACCTGGGCGCGGGTCTCTTCAACGCCAGAGGGAGTGCGTCCCCAACTCTCCCGAAATGCCCCTTCGCGAGTTTCCTTCCGCCCGACCTCCCGCTGGTCCCTGTCCGAGTGACCGTGCTACTGCGGTCGCGAGCCCTTGCACATCTCGAAACCCTTTCCGAGAGCTTGGGCACCACGGGCACACTTCCCTTGCTGTCCCTCCTGGCTAAACTAAGTTCCCCGAGTCTGTCTTTGTTTTATTTCTTAGCTCATCTCCCTGATAAGTCACTCAGCTAGTTCTGGGACCAGGTGGGAAAGAGGAGATCAGAGAGTGGGGTGGTGGTAAGTGAAGGGGCTGCTAATCCGTGACTCGTGTTTTGCGTGAAATTAAAAGCTGGGAGATGGGTAAAAGTTAGTGTTGAATTTGGGCTGGAAAGCCTAAAGGCCAAGACGGACATTTGCATCCTGATCTTGTGACCTGCCCTAGTCATATGGTAATCCGGTTAAGGAAGGAATTCTGTGTTTAGATCAGAGCTAGGATCCAAGAAAAAAGGTTCAGCCCAACAGACTCTTTTGCTCTCTTCTGACTTTATTTTGAAAATAAACGTGCCTTTTAGGGTGATAGAATAGAATTTTTTTTTTTTTTACTGCTGGCAAGAAGAAAAAAGATAAGAGGAAAATCCAGTTTATCTTTTCAGTAATTTGTGTTTCCACCCTCTCCCCCAGCTACAGTGCTGTGCCCTTGGGCAGTGATTGCCTATAAGGGTGTGATCCCTCTTGACTGTAGGAAAAGTTACCGGTTCTGAACATCAAGTACTACGGAATATGATTTTAAATTAACCACAAGTAATTGATTGTATAGTTCACACCGTTTCTACACGCTAAGAATGTCACTAATGGCTAGAGGCTTTGTACCTTGTTTTTCATCATAGGAATGGCTTTTTTTTTTTCAAGTTTTCCCCATCTATCTTAGTCAAGAGAAATCAACCTTGATTAGTTCAGCCAAGTATTCTTAACATGAATATTTAGTCAGATGAAGTTCTAATGTGACTCTTAGTAAAAAAATTTTAAGGTGCTATTAAGGTATAGGTGATGGGTTAATTTTAAAGTTCAGATTGTTTAATAAATACTGTTTTATCTCTGATCAGCGAACAGTGTATAAAATCAATTGAGCTTACCTTGGAGGATTATTTTATTCATTAGTTTTCAGACTAGCAGGTCTCTAATGGCTGAGTATGATCTCCCCCACTCAAGCCTCCAAGTTGTATTTATATCCCCAAGGTTGATCCCTGGACAAGCTTAGCAGTGTAGTTGACAGAAGTCGATAGTCAAAGTCTCTGGGCCCTGAACTTAAGGTATATACAGTTGTTGCATTTAAAATACTGAGTGCCTATTAAATGATTTTATCAGGTTGATTCTAAGTATCGATTTAGTATTAGGAACAACTAATATTAATATTAAACATTGTGTTTGTGTTTGCTTCTTTGTAAACATAGGCTTTTGAACTTGAGAAAATTTGGTGTGTAATTTCCACATGGCAAAGTTGCCTCTTACAGGGAGCTTTTGTGCCTATACACTTCTGGCATTTCAGCCTGCTTTGTAGTTGAGATAGTCAAGGGAGTTCGTGTCTTGTTTCCTGACTTGTTTTCATCTTTCATGATGACATTGCAAAAAGTTTACATTTTTCTCACTTTATTTGGAACCTAATGACAAAATTGCTCTGAGTGGATGATTACATAGAGTACAGGATAAATGAAGTATGTAAGAACATGTGTTCTGTATCTGTAATTTAGACAGCCCATATCCCATGGATAGTATTGATCTTCATTATACTATCTACTTGCCTACTCGTTAAAGACACATTTTGTGACTACCAGTGTGATAGTAGCTTTTTTTTTTTAAACCTGAGGAGATGGAACTTGACCTAAGACCCTCTTGGAGTAGCTGCTTTCTTTACAGAAGCACTTTGATCTTTGGTAGTGAGTTTGAAAGCATAAATGGTGTGATTGAAAAAAATTATTGATGGAATAAATCAGTAAGTTGAAAAAATATTCACATTTGTACTCAAGAATACTATTTTTACATGGTAAATCAGATCATGTGCATTATATGTTGTTAGCTATGCAAACTGTCCATTTTTTTTAGTAGTACAGTTTCTATAAAACCAAAGTTTGTGTGTATTTTTAAAAAAACCAGTTGGCTTTATAGTTATTGGTACTAATAGAAAACTAATAATCTAATAGGTTATAGGTATTATAGGTACTAATATAGGTTATTGGTACTAATAGAAAAGTCACTCACATTTGCCTCATTACTGATGTGATGTATACTTTTGCTTCATAGAGTTTTCAAAAGTGTTTTTAAGGAGCTACTGCTTTACAATTTAAACACAAACTCACCTTTCACTTTTTTTCCAGGAGAGGGAGCCACTTAACGAATTTTTGGATGCTTGATGACAAACTAGATTTTTTTAAATTTTCTATTGTCCACAATTTTAGGGGGAAAAAAAAAACCCTTTGAACTTACATTATCAAACTGTTCTTCACAAAAGTAGCATATAATGATAATGTTTATGAGTTGATTACTTAAAAATCCCCCTTGGTTTAAGGTATTAGCGAAATAAATGAAAATACAGATCAGTTTAACTCATTAGCTCTTCGGATTTTAAGAAATAGTGAAAAATGAAGTCTGTTACAGCCTGAAAGAGGAAGTGAAAGAAAGTTGTTGTCTGTAAGGTACACTGTTAAACTGTAGCTTATGCTGTTCCAATGTGAAGCTGAAAGGGAGTGCAGCCATTCCTGTTCCTTAATGGTCTTACCAGTTAAGGAGTGTATCTGTGTCTGGCGTGTAGGAAAGCTGTTCTGCAATAGACAAGACAGTTCCCAGGACCTTTATCAAGTCTGAAACCTTTTTACAGTTTCACTCCCCAAGATGTGTACTCTCATGCCTAGCAGGCCCTTGTCCTGTGGACAGGGTGGGGAAATCCTGGGAGGCAGTTTTGTTGGTTTTTGTGTATAGGATAACAATCTTGGATCATTAAAAATGAAAGTAGAGCATTGGAAGGTGTTCTACTGGTAATTCTTCTATTTGTGCTTGCTACCTGTTGTTGAACGGGGGCAAGGTCAGGGGGGAAGTGTCTGGAGATCCTGAATCCCAGCCACTATCTGTGACTGACCCAGGAGTGCTGGTTTTAGGGGAAAGAGGCAAGAATGTGTTTAACTATATTATATTGGTAGAACTTTATTTGCCTTCCATTTTCTGAATCCTGGTTTTAATAGGACTTAATTTTTATAGTATGCAGTTATCATTGTTCAGACTGTGGCTTTTTAAGTTTTCCTTTTACTTATAAAAGGCAAAATATATATGTGGAGCATTTTTGTAGGGCTTGATGCATGGTATACAGTGAATAAATGCTAGCAGAAGGACAGAGGGTAACTGTAGACACCTAGTGCATTTGGTCAGCTGCCAGAAACATACTTGGAGTATGGATGCTGACAGACTGTGAACTGAGCCTCAGCTATATTGATCTCGTACATCCTGACAGCCAATGGAAGTTGGTAGAGAGTAGTGCTTTGGCCTTCGCAGCAGCCCATGTGCAGGATGATGCAGGTGCCTTGCTGAAAATAACATCTTAAAGTTAGACAAAGAAGATTATGACCATCAAGATAAATGTTGGGATAAGTTGATAAGCATTTTTTTAATGAGAGTAACTTTTCTCTTAAATATGTCTATTGAGTTACATTCCTTGATTCTGACCTCTTGAGGAACTCTCAAATTCTTAATTTGAGAAATCTGTTTTTCCCTTGTTGTAGTTTGTTTTCTAAGTTTGGCTTTAACTAATGGATTTAATTAATCTCCTCTCAAAGAGAAGTGGACTGGGGTACTGGGTCTCTGCTAGGGTGTGAATTTGAAGCTAGATCAATAAATAATCTTTCAAGCTTTTCTTCCTATCTCTAAATTTTACTCAGATTTCAAAACAAAAGTCCTTTTAAGAAGGAGAAAAATAAGGAGCCAGGCATCTTGTTTAGCAGTAGCTTCTAGAATGGATGGTTTCTACTTCAGAGGTTTCAGCAGTATTTTGTGGAGTCTCCTTCATCCTCTCCCTCTGGCAGCTGATTTAATAACCACATTCCTGCATTTAGGCTTCAAAACACATTAGACGTTGGTGCTTTGTTTTCTTTGGGTGCTCAGCCAGTCTTCTTGCATCAGCCCCCAGGGCTGGAACTGCAGCTGCCCATAATGCACCCTGCAGGGCACAGGAGAGCACTTTTTACTTTTAAGTTCATAAGCTTTTTAAGTGTGTGTGTGTGTGTGTGTGTGTGTGTGTTTGCATTTGAGACTGACTTCATTAACACATTTGACACTTGGCTAACCTTCAGGAAAATACAAATAAAAATAACAAAAACAATTTTGTATAGCTCAGTTCCAAAATTGAAGGGAGAATCTATTTCTTTATTTACATTAGGAAAGCTGATGGAACAGACATCCCCAAGGAAGTGTCACTTCTTATTTCTACTGCATGAGGGTTGGTCTGTAGTCCTTACACTTGTTGCTGTGATACTTTTGTCTTTG
>CAJQZJ010033886.1:1342051-1370543 GCA_907164525.1 Lophiomys imhausi | reverse complement strand
GTTGGTCTGTAGTCCTTACACTTGTTGCTGTGATACTTTTGTCTTTGTTGCTTACTGTTTACTGTGGGTTGGACTTTCTGGTCTTGGGTGGTCAGTTAGTTTACCAGGGTATTTATTGTCAGAATTGTTTTTGTTCAGTTTTTCTATATGGTGACCGTCTGGCCTGTTACTTTCATTGATTGCTACTAAGTTTCATAGAATACTGACTTCTATTCCTGTATCTTCCATTAATCTTCTGCATAGTAAACTAATGATGTCCTTGAGAATGTAAAGACTTGCATTTCTTATATATACAGTGAATTTCAAATGCTTGTAAAACAAGTCTAAAGTGTGGGGGTAGTTATCCATCCTAATTATAAACCCTGGAAAGTTTTAGTTTTGGCTGTGAACTCTTGATCTTCCTGTCCTACCTCCCAAATCCTGAGATTACAGGCATGTGTCACCAAGCCTGGACTTTGGAAAGTTTTTAAATTATGTATTAAAATTATTTCTCCAAAACCAAAAACAAAGAAGAAGAAAAAGAAATCATGAAGTTGGAAGGTAGACATGTTCGAAAGAATTTGAGAAGAGTTGGAGGAAGGAACTGAGAGGGTGAATATGATCATATTCTATTGTATACATGTATGAAAAGTCTCAAGGATAAAGAAAAATTGTAATAAAAATCAAATTTAAGGATGATGTCACATTGTATGGGGATTTTCCTACAATAAAAAAGAATAATGTATTTCCCCTTTACAATTAAAAGACTCATTTCTCCAATTTATAAGTAGCAAAGAGTAAGCTATTTATGAAATACCAAGGAGCATATTAGACTTCCAGCCAAAATAATTTAATTTTGTTTGTTAATTTAGCAAATTGTCTTCTAAGGCATTTGCACTAAAAGTTAGAGAGACTATATCCTGGGCCACAAGTAGCTAGTTTAGTGTGTAGGATGCACCTTTGTGCGTGCATGCACACACACACACACACACACACACACACACAATTAGTTACATCATTGTGTCACAATAAGCTCAGAAATGAAAGTATATACACGTTAGATGTCTCATTTAAGGAGAGATATCTGGGTCCATCGTAAAAGGTGTGTATACCTTTTTTTCAGGGTTGGGTGGCAGGGGATTGATTACTGAAGGAATGGGATTTGCCAGTATAGAGTAGGTAGTGGGTGGTAGAAAGGTGGGAGTCTGTGCTCAAATTGTGCCTGTTTACATTCTGTAACAGCATGAAGTTATTCTTATGACATGGGACAAACCCCTCAAATGTTTCAGACCTTGAGGTTTAATTAATAAAATGAGGCTATTAGTACTTACTAAACAGGATTGCTTTAAAGATGAAAGGAGATGGGACCATTCAAGTAATATGTGTAAAATACCTTTAATTTATAAACATGAAGTCTTTACAATATATTCTTTGCATGTTTTTTAGTTTTCAAACAGCTATAATAGTTGAAAGATTATTTATTTTTAGTACATTATGCTGATACATGTGTCAGAATACATAGATTTTTACCCTGACATATTCATATGCTACCTCTGTTCCATATATATGTGTAAATATGGCAATATATGGAAATATATATACGTGTGTGCGTGCATATATACTTTCCTTCATATCTACATAGCTATTACTTCAGGCTCTAGTTTACTGGAAACAATCATTTAAAAGGGGGGTTAGGCATTTGTTCCATATGAGGTAAGTAGAGTACAATAAGTATCATAAATATAAAGCAAATTACTTATTTTTCTTGATAAATCATTAATTATAGTTTTATTCAGTACATTGATATTACTTGATGATATAAGATAGAGGTTACATCTGAGTTACTATGCCCTTGCTAAAAACTGCCCGCAACTGTTCTATACAGCTACAGGTTGCAGCAGAGGTTCAGTATACAGTTACCACAGCTTCAGCTTTAAGTTTGGGTAACACACAAGAACAAGATAATTTTGAGTGAATGAAGAGGACAAGGGGAGATATCTGATGATAAGAAATCAGGGCATCAAGTGTGAGGCCTCTTGCATGGGAATAGGGAAAGATAGTTGAGTTTAAGATAGAGGGTACTCATGCTCAGTGAGCTTAGAGGTTATTTACAAAGCAGTGGAGAATTAGAACTAGTTTTACACATTGGATTTAAGGAAGAAGAGGGAAAAGTAACTTCTAAGATTTGCTGTTGGGTTAAGATATGAAGGGAAGGGAAATAAGAGGAACTTGAGTCTACTATTGGATTCTATTGTAAGAAAGCACAGAGAAGAAATGGGTGGGGGAAACTGGGTTTTGTTCCATCTTAAATTTAAGACAACCAGAATATCTTTGTAAACCAGCACCAGACATTCATTTAGTGGTAGGAGACACTGCTGTTAGCAGATGTTTTACTGTCCTTAGAATTACTGTGTTTGGATTCCAGGAAGTCAGTATTGTGTCCACTAAAGAAAGTAAGATCACACCTTCAGTTATTGGGTCCTAAAGCAGCTTCTTCTTCTTATTTCTTTTACTCTTTTTTAAATTAGGAGCAAATGTTTACGTATATATTTGTATTTACACATTCAAGTTAGAAATGTGGGTAACAGTTGCTGTTTGTAGGGTAGGTAAGAAATGATCCATTGAGATTAGTACATTTTTTCATAAAGCCTTACCAGGTGAGTTTTGGCTGGGAGTGGTGTGGGGTGGACTTTTTAAAAGTTGTTCTACAAGATGACTTATTTAATTTATATAAGGTTTTGTTCTTAATGTTTGTGACATTGGTTTTCAATTTTGCATATAGCCATTTGACATGCTGGTCAATGAATACCACAACCTTGCTATTTGCTCTTAACTGCTGGGCCATTTCTCCAGCCCCCAACCTTGCTATTTGCAAAGCATTGGTTAATGTTGGAATTTGAGGTAGGTGGAAAATGGCACTCAGAAAATGATTTCATCATAAATGAGGCATATCTTGAGACTTAAAATATCTTGAGTTTGTTAGCTGTCTGCTGTATTTGTGATAAATTTTTTTGGTTACTACTTCCCAATATAAATGAAGAAGCTGAAATCTTAGAAAAATTCTAGCAAAAAATAGGTAACTATTAAATCTTCCTAGTAATTTTACTATATTCCCCCTCCAGACAGTTCACAAAACTGTGAACACATTAGTCTGTCACCAGCACAGCACAGTTGACTAATCTGTATGAACAGCTGTTACAACATGTATTGCCACACTGGGATTTCGTTCAGATTTGGGCTTTTAAAATAATTCTAAGATTGAAATTAAACCTTTAAACATTTCTGTGTTCTTTATAACATTTGTTTTCTTAAAATGTTCTCAAGTTCGCATTTTGTGTGTTTTTGTGCAGAAATGCTAGTTATAGAAAAACTGATGGACATTTTAGGTTTTATATTTTGATGATTGATAGACTTTTTGAAGTTAGTTTGTATTAGGAATTCTCTCCTTAAAAAAAAAATCAATCCTAAATTGTAACACATTTCTCATGTGTTTATTTGATATTTTCTCATGAACTGCAATTATGTATCTTTCAATAATAGAATGCCATGAGCTCATGAGTGATTATACAAATTCTATGAAAATAACTTGGGTATTTAAAATTTAGTATATAAAACTAATTTTGGTTGCATAGGCAAAAAAGACAACAACACAAGTTTTTATAAGTTGACCTTATTTTAATCTGTTAGTCTTGTGTCATTTATAGGAAAACAGTAAGTCATTCGAAAGCTTGTTTTCTTCCTCTGCAAAGTTGGGATGATATTTATACCATTGTCTTCATCAGACAGGCCAAGAGCCAGGGGGAAGAGGGCTATGTGCTTGGTGAGTTTAATGAGCTTCATAAAGAACTGCTTCCCCAAATCCATGTATTCATCAAGAAATGTTATTTTCCTGATGCTGATGTGTTCTAAGACATCTATGAACAGCACATTCCAAATATGACAAAGAACCACTAAATCTATTCACTTCCCTCTAGGAGCGTTAAATCCATAATAGACGATGCAAGTTTGTTAGCAAATTTCCTAAAAAATGTGATGTTTTGAGAATGTATAATGCATCCATAAGTACTAATAGTACAAGACTTAAAAAAAATGCCTCAGCGGTTAAGAGCTCTGTCTGCCCTTCCAGAGGACCTGCGTTCAACTCCCAGTACCCACATGGCAGCTCACAACTGTCTGTAACTCCACCTAGTTCCACCTCATACAGATATACATACAGGCAAAACACCAATGCACATAAAAATTTTTAAAAAAGCAAATTTGGTAACATGTAGAAAACAAATTCTAAATGTTTCATTAACCTGTTAACTACCAAAAATCAAAACCAAAATCATTGTTTTAATATTCAGTAGAAAGGATTCAAAATGTTGTTGCACGAATTATAAATCTAATTTATTAGTTTTATTAGTTTTAGCACAGTGTTAATTAGCCTAAAAGGCACTAAAGGGTACTAAAAGGCAAAGTCAGGCCAGTTACAGTTCTTTTGTAATCAAGACAAATTCAAGGCAGATTGCTACCAATTTTCAATCTTGTATTCTACTGTTAAGAAAGAATTTTCTCAGATTTTATAAATTTAACACATACAGCATTCTACAAACAGATGTTTTGATACAAAGTGATGTAAGATTATTCCCTCTCCATGTTCTGTATTTAGGCCAAGCCTGAGTGTGTTTATTAGACTGACTGTAGATGTGTTAAGAAGAACTGTCCCAGGTTTATGCTAATGTATGAAACTATTTTTAGTGAAAAGAAATGCCCATGAAGCTGTAGGGAATGACTGAGAGAATTACCTTGACTGTTGGAGTCTGGAGTGGGGGGAAGAAGAAATATGTTCAGGTATTAAGAGGTAGAGATTGAGGTGGACATTTGAGTCTAGCCTTATAATTTCAAACCCATTATTATACGCTGTGTAATATTTTCTTTTAGTGTAAAAATTTTGTTGACTGTATATTATAGAAATAATATACATATCTGAGTTTTCCAGTCTTTTCCCATTATCTTGATGTGTAAATCATGTATGAGCTCCATGGTTTTGTCTTGTTTCTGTATAGTAGAAGATGACCTTAGTAAATTTCCGGACTTTATATAGCATCAGTACATCTGATGTTGTTATTGACATTACTTCAACTTTGTGAACTTATGGTTTTGTTGCCCTAAAATAAACAAAATCCTAGATGTGATAATTTGAAGGTCAAAATATTTTTCAAGTTAATATTGAAAGCATTTATAATATTTAATTCAAGCAGTTAATCATGCTTAGATTAATTTTTAAATTAATATAGATCTACAACTGTCTTGCACCTTTGTACAATCTTTACTTTTATAACATTGATGGTCTATGGGGTTTTTTTTTTTTCGGTTTGTTGGTTTTGAGACAGGGTTTCTCTGTGTAACAGCCCTGGCTTTCCTTGAACTCACAGAGATCCACCTGCCTCTGCCTCCCAAGTGCTGGGATTAAAGGCATGCATGACCACGCCTGGCTGTGGTCTATGTTTCATACATGCATTAATAGCTTACCAGCATTTACAGCAGGTGAGAGCCCTTTCTAGATCTGCCGTGGTACTGCTCTGAGTCTGAAGATCCCTTTGTTTGGGAAGCACCTGCACATTTTTCAATTGTAAATGATTTAATGAAATAATTGCATACTTCAGATTAACTGAAACTGTCTGGTTCTAGATAAATTGAGTATCTGGTCTTCAGATTTTTGTTTTAAGTAAGGAAATCTAGGCCTCCATAATAAACTTCTTAATCCTAGCTACTGTGCTTTAAACCCATAGGAGTTTGCTAGTCAGAAAAAAAAACTCGTTTTAAATATTATTTTATACTTCCAAAAGTCAAGCTCTAATGTCTTGAAAGAATTAAGAATGTCTCTCATTCTGCTTGGCTATGGTATTTTGGTTGTTATCCAGCATTATTTTAAATGTAATGACAAATATATTGGCTTCCAACCCTGAGCCTTGCTTTTTTCTTTTCTCTCTTTTTTTGTTTTGTTTTTATTTTTTGTACTATGTAGTGTATTTAATAAAAATAAGTTCTCATTAATGAAGAATATTTTGATTATACTGTGAAAAAGTACTCTTATGAGCAAATGATGTGACTTCAATGATTAAAGTTCTTTCAAAAGATTAGGTAGCAAGCTACATGAAAGAATTGTGGTGCTCTTAAAAACAAGGCATAAGATTTCAGTTAAAAATCATCAGAAATCACAATGCTAATATAGAAGTCATTCAATGTGACATTTGTTCATATATTTTACCCTCCTCTATGAGGGGTGCGGGTAATGAAGTGTACATTTGACTATCGTTTGCCAGTTGGAAAGGCTCCAAAAACAAGGAGGCATTTGTACATGTGCAGATGTTGGCAGGGATCTTTTTCTCTTGTTGTCAAAGACCATTTTATTTTCACAAAGATATGCTTGTGTCTGTTCTACAATATGTATGGCACGTGAATAATACACTGTGGAGAGGTGGTTCTGTTTTATTTTCTACATGACAAAATAACTAATTCCACATACTTATAAATTTTTAGTGTTCCATTTTTTATGTCAGGATCTTTTAGATTCACACTTCTGAGAAACAGCTAAGTCTGTTGTAGCCATTTGTGTAACAAAAAATGTTAAGGTCATAAGGCATTTTAATTTTTGAGGAAAGTTGAAATTGTGTGCACTCTGTTTCACAGATCTGTCTGTCATTTTTCTCTGTGCCCAAAAGAAATAAAAATATAGTTAAGGATTAAAAACATATTTACCTCTAATTTCTAAGGACTGAGTAGCTGTTGTCTCTGCCCCAAAGTGAATCCATTAATTTACTATATTTAAGATGCATGGTATCTTTTCACATAATTAGTATTTTGTCATAAAATGCTTATATATATTTAAAAGTAAACGTTGTATATGCAAAGTATGATTTTTGTGTATATATAGATGTAAAAGGCTTTCTAACTACTGGAAAATTCTGTAATTGAGAATTACAGATAAGGTTTAGTTCTAAAGATGTTACTGTTCTAACATAAGGATTTAAAAGTAAATATAATCTGGATAGTTAGAGGTTGAGGCAAAATTAGCATTTTTTTAAAACAAGGAAGGTTATAACTATGGCGCTTCAAATGCATGTATATTATTCAGATTTCTGTAGTAGAAGTGAGCTCTGTTGGATCTCTGGTGTGTTTTAAGGTTTACTTAGTATCTTTCTGATTTACCTCCACTACCCTTTAGTGCTGGTTTGAGTATCATCTCATTATTTTTTTTCCAACTAAGAAGTGTAAGAGCTACACAAACCTGGCCTTTGTAACTTTACATATGAAAGGTATAATTTTTAACCATCCTTTTTTTCTCCAATGTTAATTTATGTAGTGATACATTTTAGCAGTAGAAAGTATCTTCAATGGGGCTGGAGATGTTGCTCAGTGGTAGAGTGTTTGCCTGACATGCACAGAGCCCTGAGTTGGATTTCCAGCATAGATCATGGGCAGATCTAGTTGATAATTAAGTTGAAAATGACTTGTTTAGACATTACTTTTGATTTAGAACTAGAATCTTACCAGTAGTTAAAACCTCACTATTCGAAACCCTCACTAGTGTGCAAAAAAATAATTTTGAGGCTGGAGCAAGGGGGAAAGGGAAATAAGACTAACCCAAGACCATAAATGCCCAGAATGGAGGATGTGTTCATTGAGATCAGGTTATTCTTTCCCAGGCCTGGGTAATGTTAAAAGTCCAAGAATCCGAATCCTTCCCAGCATTGTCGTGACTGCTTCTGGACTGGCTAAGGACTCTAGGCGTGTACTAACTTTATACTAACACTATACAATTTGTTCAGTGTCTATTCTCCTAAAATAAAAGCCTGTGGCTAAAGAAAGCCTCCTTAGTTCATCCTTATTGCCCACACAGTCCAGTAATTAGCCAGGTAAATAATTACTGGTTAGTGTATTTTCAGGATTATCCATTCAAAAGAAATAGTTGATTGTGTGTATAGAATGAAAAAGATACAGAAAAGTGTGAATATTTTTAGAACTGGTAATAAAGACAGTCTCTTGCCTTGTATTGATGTTTGTTTCTGAGATATTGAAAAGAAATTCTTGTCACAGGTTTCAAATACAAAGTTTTTCCTCTTTTTTTGGGTCCATGGTAATAGTATTAGTGAGGAGGGAAGATGAAGTTTATGGTGATGAACTGTACCTAGTTGGGCTCTCTCCACTGACAGTGTCTGGGGAGAGACACTAAGATAACTTCATCAGATTGTCTTATAATATTGAGATAATTCTTTTGTAGAGTTTTCCATCTGATGAAGGTTGGCCATTTGCAAAATATCTTGGAGCTTGTGGAAGAATGGTGGCTGTAAATTACGTTGGAGAAGAACTGTGGAGTTACTTTAATGCACCATGGGAGAAAAGAGTTGACCTTGCTTGGCAGTTAATGGAAATAGCAGAACAGCTTACAAACAATGACTTTGAATTTGCACTCTACCTCCTGGACGTCAGCTTTGACAATTTTGCAGTTGGTCCTCGAGATGGGAAGGTAATCATTGTGGATGCTGAAAATGTTTTAGTTGCTGACAAAAGATTAATTAGACAAAGTAAGTATATAATTTTTAGATTTGTCTTTTATACAATTTCTGTTTATTTATGTTATATTTATAATAAATTCTTGTTTCTTCTTAAAATGGCAACCTTGTGTCTTTTAAAAAAATTTTTTGTATGACCAGGGTCAGCAAATATTTATTATACATCTAACTAGAATTTCTCCATATTTAATAAAATGTCTGTGTTTAAATGAATACAACCCACCCAACCCATGTGGGAGAGGGTCTGTGGAGGTGTGTGTATATGTGTGCATGTCTTTTTCATACTGTGCTCTGTGGTTTAGGACACAGCTTCTTAAACTAGGCCATAGCCTCAAAGGATTTGAATAACCAAATGAAGTTGTGGAAAAGAAATTGACAATAATCAACAGATTCTAAATTGTGCAGCAAGCAAAAATTAATTCAAAATCAAGTTCCTAATGAATCTGAAGTATTTATGCCAGAGGTTGTTTGTGTTGTATCCTGTAACTTCACCGCAGCCTAGATTCTGAACAGAGTGTGTGTGCTGTGGGAAGCACAGAGGTCATTGTCACCATGTACATCATCAGTTACTGCCACCTGAACACAATGACACAGAGCGGAGACTGCTGTGTCTCATGAATTTCAGACAATTTGTATAAACTAGAAATGTTGGACTACTTCAGCTTGATATGTTTCTACAGTCATCCCTTGGCTTGTGAATATCAAATTAGTATATTTTTAGATTGTATTATGTTAGAATGTTTGATATTAAAAATTAGTATTTGAGTTGCTGGGTTGAGTTTTCATTAAAAAAAATCAAATTTGGTTTGGGATTAGGTCAGAATGGTTAGCAATTTATGAATGGCCCTAAACATAATTCAGCTATTTTTCTGGTGGATATTTTTATACACAGTGCCATTCTCAACATTGACTATTACAAATTCAAAATATCTATCAGCTCTGAAAACTGCTTACATGCTCTGTGTCCCTGCAATATTCCTCAGCTGAGAGTTAATTCTTACATAAAAATAAAGACACATTCATCTCATTAGTATGATATTTTTCTTTCTTTAATAAATGATGCAACTGTATATCAAACAATTATTTTAGAGTAGTTTTTTAATGGCTTCTTACTGGCAAATGTTTGACTTATATTCCTATATATCCAGAGTTGTATAATAATTTATTGAACAAAAGGAGGTTGTGTATGGAAAAAGTTGAGAAGCCTTTGTTAAATTTAATGAAAAAGGAAGTTTATGCTGTTAAAGGTCATCAACGTGTCACAGCCTTAGTAGAGGGTTCATTTCTCTGCAGGGTATTTACAGGGATGTTCTTCTTTCTTATCCGGAATCCCCATCGTGATGATTTTGTCTTTATTTTAACTTGGGTAATTTCTAACACTGCAGATCTGATTTTAGATTAAAATTATGATTATTAAAGCTCAATCCAGACGTTGCTGTCTATTTATTTGTGAGCTCTCTGTATGATTGGTAGGCACAGTCTAGGAAATATTTTGAAATTCAAATACTGTAGGAACTTTAAAGTGTCAAGGATAAATACGGTACATTCTAGAAGTAATTTGGCTATAAAAAGAAATGTTAGGGAAGCCACATTCTCCCTTGAATCCTAACACTCAAGCAGGTTACACAGGAGCATCACAAGTTTGAGGCTAGCTTAGGGTACATATTGTGTTAGAGGATAGCCTGGGCTACAATAAGACCTTTTCTCAACCAAATAAACCTAAGAATTGTTGTTCCTTGGTGAGAATCTTAATTTCTTAGCTTACCTCACACACACACACACACACACACACACACACACACCCTCCGGTACATAAGGGATATGAACAATTTTAAGTTGCCTTCAGAATTGCCAAGTTGTGGTATCTGGTCCATGTGGCTGACATGGTAACTGTAAAGTCACTGCATTTTCTGTGGTCATTACAATCCTCCTCAGCACTTATTTTTTCTCAACACCTTATTCAGATTCTGTGCTCACTTAGGAGGGAATTGATGGTGTAGTGTTAAGCATTCTAAATGTTAATTAATTGGTTCTGCTTGCTGACTGTTACTTACATTGACTCTGATTGGTTAAATAAAATACCGAGGCCTGAGATTGGGCAAAGACAGAGAAAGGTGGGACTTCCTGAAATTAGAACAGGAAGCCTGCGCTTTAGACAGAGGATTAATTCATTCCAGCCAGGAGCAGCATGAAAGAGGACTCACACCATGTGTTAGAAACAAGAACCTCATTCCACATGGCCAGGAACATCTGCATATTTTGGAGAATGGCAGTCCAAAGGGACGTGTGTGTGTGTATATATATATATTGGGTCATATTTGGGTAGTAGAATTAAGAGCTAGCTTAGGTGGGCTCAATTCAGGCCAAGGCTTGTTAAAATCCACATGGTGTTTTTGTGCTCATTTATAATGGCAGGTTAAGGATTAACAGCTGCCCAATCAATTATCAATAATATAAATTCTAGTAAACAATTTAACTAATTATTTCTACAAATGACACCCAATATAATTTAATTAAATTTTTTTTCTACAAAGCTCTTTTCTGATTTCTTGACTTGTCATGGATCCTCCCACAGGAATGAATGCCCTGGTTGAGGTTCCTGTTCCCCACTTTCTTTGCATATATTTATGACTATTGTAAAATTGTATGTCCTGCTTTCCTTTTTAAAAGTTGTAGCCTACTTTCTCCTAGCTAATGCCAGCAGCTTTCCCTTGCTTATATGGAGCTGATGACCTCTCATTGTTCTGGTAGGATTCAGGTTTCTTACAGGACACAGTCTGTGTGACTTGGTCATATTCTACTTCATTTTCAGTATCGTCCATCCATTATTCTTGATGCCGCAAGAATAATGGCCTTTTGTTTCCCTGGATGAATCTTCTGCTTCTAGGCTTTCCTAGGTCCATTTTCCCTGCATAAGGGCCTCATCTCTGTTTTGCGCACACTAGCTACTTGCTCTTCAAACCTCGACTCCACCAACCAAGCACATGTATGCTTTTGTGTTCTCATTATGGGTGTTAGTCTTCTGAATTTAAACTCAGGAGTTGAAGTTTATTTCTATTCACTTATATGACAGATCCACCTGAATGCCTTGTAGCTATCTGACATTATAAGATATTCTTACCATTTGTTATTATTACATGCCTCGCCATCCAACTACCTTAAACTTTGCTCACTTAGTCATAATTTTTGTTTTAAATGTTTCTTTGATTTGACTTTTCTTTTTAAAGTTATATATATTTGTGTTTATGGGTATATGTGTGTGGATATGCCATGGTGTATGTGTGGAGCCAGAGGTCAACTTGTGAGAATCTGTTGTCACCTTGCATCATGTGGGTCATCAGGCCCACCTTTATCTTCTGAGCCATCTCACAGGCCTGCTATGATTGTCCTAGTTCCTCCTGTCTTTAGCCCAAAGTTACCTTTCTGAGCGGCAATGTTGTTTCCTCAGCCACATGGGCCATTGTCGCTATGTGGGTCCCTTGGAAGATACTGTACTATGGGCTGCAATGATGTTTTCTCCCATTTCTTGATTTGCTATCTTTTACCATCCAAAATCAAGTGTTGTTCTTATATAGCCAGCTGATGCTCCAGGCAGAAGTCTAGATCTTACAAGTGCTGCCGTTAAGTGATGCTTTATGATCCTTTCCATGTTAGAGAAAACCCTAGATGAACTTGAATAGTGGTAGGGACCTTGTTTGATCCTTCTACCTGAGATTCCAATAAATGATCCCGTTATTAATTAATATATTGGACCACTTAAATTTACCATGTATTTTATGCAGAAGAGTACAGAACAGATGTCTGTTAGTTAATGGGAGGTTCTATTTAGAGAAGCATAGGAAGTTGGTTTTTAAGTAAACTTTTCTGATTTTTCTTTCACAGATAAGCCTGAGAATTGGGATGTATGGTATGAAAGCAAGTTTGATGACTGTGACAAGGAGGCTTGCTTATCATTTTCAAAAGAAATTCTTTGTGCTCGTGTCACCGTGGACCACAATTACTATGCTGTTTGTCAAAACCTCTTATCTAGACATGCCACCTGGCGTGGCACTTCTGGAGGACTCCTTCATGATCCACCAAGTGAAATTGCCAAAGATGGCCGACTGGAAGCCTTGCTGGATGAGTGCACCAACCCCAAGAAGCGCTATGGCCGGTTCCAGGCAGCAAAAGAACTGCGCGGATATCTAGCACAGTTGAGTCACAATGTGAGGTAGTTGATGGTGATCTTTTTCTTTTCTTTGCTGAAAAAGCACTGGCAAAACTAAACCACCAAAAATACTGCCTAGAAAAAAACAAAATGTGGAAGTATTGCTTCAGATGATGATGAACTTGTTCTAATAGATACTACATTAACATCCATCAGAATAAGACATTACTATATATCAAGTTCACACAGTGCTTTTGCAAGTCTGTTCTTCATTTTGGAGACGAGATACCGTTGACTGCTTTTCCCCTTCCCATACCTGAGTGGATTAATGATATTGTTAAGCTATTGGAAAGGAGTCTGATAGTTGGCTTGTGTATCAAAAGGTACTTGATACTTAGTTTGCGTTTCTATCATGATTTTGTGAATCTCTTGTATTTACTTTGAATGTCAAGTTAGATTGGCCTGTTTTATAGGCCACCTTTTCCTTCTGATGTGTAAAATTATTTTCCATTTTTAAAAAATTTTTCACACCCAGGTTACTATAGGTGTTCTCTTAAATTTTAATATAAGTAGTTTTCATTCATTGCTATGCGGTACATATTTAACTGTTAGGGCAGGACTCCCAGGTTTACTGTTTTTACAGAGATCTTAGTATTTCATTATGTAAATACATAATTTACCTCTCCCCAACCTTCTGTGCTTCACCATTGCATGATATCATTTCAGGTTATTTAAGAGTTAAATCCCTCAATGCCTGTAATTATAAATATACACTGAACATGATGTTCAGCATATGCTACAAAATATCACTGCATCCTTTGCTAAAAGGCTTTAAGAAGAATAAACTAGCAGTCTAGACTCTGATAACTTTGATTGAAGAAACAATAAAGCTTAACGTTTTCAGTGCTAACTAGTCTAAGGTAGTAATGGATATGCCAAAGAAATATTAGACACATTCCCATGTTTAGAACTGAAAATAGAATTGGTCAACTTCTTATCCCACTTCAATATTTTAGCTGTCACTATTAAATTAAGATCTACCTGTTCTTTAATGTAGACAGTTGAGCTACTGCTTTTTTAAAAAAATGTATAACTTAAAGACATTCTACCCTTTTATTCATTGGTAATTTTTCCAAAATGAACATGGTAATCATTATTGGAATTTAATTAGGCATCAGAACATTTTACATACTGATATACTAGTAATTGTTACTGTAAAGCTTGTCTCTCCACTGTGATCTTCTTTACTCAATTGCTAAATATCAGAACAGATTTAAATTTGTGAGTAGAAAAGTCAACAAATAATGTAAAATTTTTGTCTATTTAAAAACTGTTCTTTGTAAAAGTTGACTCACTAGCACAGGTAATATTTTTCTGTTTGAAGTTGTTGCTTTTGTTTGCAGTAAAGTTTGGGGTAGTGGGTTTTGGACTGACTTGCTGAAATCAGAAAGTGATTAAAACATGCACAACAAAACCACGTTTGTCATTTTCATTCATTCAGCAACTATTCATTGATCTTCAGGTCCACGCCAGGGGCATTTGTAGCTGCTATTATATACATGAACATGACATACAGTCAAGTAACTTTATCTAATATATTAGCATGGGTAATTCTTAAGTTGAAATACCATTATTTAGAATGACACTTTCATGTTATTTGATTATTGTGATGAAAATTCTCTTTGTACCATCTTAAATTAGTTTGTCAACCCAAAGTGGAGGAAGACAGCAATAAAGTTAATCCAAGTTTAAAAATGGGAAGGCAAAGGGTAAGAGATCTCTATCATAAAGCAAACTGCATATCAGTATATTGCATAGCTCTTAATGAAACACTGAAGATTTTGCTAAGGTAACTTTTTACAAGTTCAAACATTTTTTGAGGGGAGTAGGAAAAACCATCCAATAATACTCTTTTACTTCTTCCTTAGAGCTACACTAAAATACACAATTTCCAAACGGAACATCATTATATTTTCTATGTATTCATAGCACGGAGGCTGGAACTCACAGGAGAGCTATCTGTGGTTCCACAAACATCATTATATTTTTGGTAAGTGATTGTGGTTGTGATTACAGAGGAAGTGAAGAAGCTCTCCAGGCAGTGATGGCTACTTCAGGTATAACTACCATTAGAGATTATGTGGAATTTCTTTTATCTTTGGAGAAGCCTGAGAAGATAGTAAAATAATTAGGAATTTAAAATTACAGGGGAAAATATATACGTGAAAAGCAATAAATATTTTGTTCTCTTTGCTATCAAGATATTCACACTCAGATATTTATTATACAGCAGCAATTTATATTTTTATCATTGCCCATTAATAGACGCAGTAAAATATTTTTGAATCAAACATTTGGGGTTTGTATGTGCATTTAAATTGTCTTTTGTACTGTATGTTACTGTTTAATTTGAATATTTTATCAGAACTGTCTCCCTGTGCCTTTATAATATAAAGTTGTTTCTGCAACTTTTAATGATCTTAATAAAGAATACTTTAAGAACATACTTTGCAGAATCTGTCTTCAACTATGTAGTTTTTCTTGAATAAAAAATTAGTTATTCCTGTACCTTTACATGCACTTTTGTTACAGTCTTTGGAATCCGTCTTGGTTGTAAGCTGAACTTAAGATTTATGTTTTGTTTTTCTATAATAGTGACTTTTAAAATTTACTATTAAGAACTGAGGGAAAAAAAGCTTAGAAAAATTTAAATGTGCATAACGGAATTATATGATGTTCACAGCTAGTATAGTAACTTTCAGAGTTGTCAACATTATCAAAAATGTTTCATCTTCATCAAAATCTGCTTCCCCTAGCCTACTTTGTAGCAAATTTAGCTGGGTCATTTGATTCAGTACACATTAAGTGTGTTCTCTTCCAACAAACCACAGTATATCCAATAAAAAATGAACAGTAATTACCTCAGTATTGCCAAAGCAGAAAATTTTTCATAAACCCTCCAACTACAAGAGTACTAAACTACAGGCCGAATAGATGGAGCAACTTCATGACCAAGCAGGATTGCAACCAGAGTGGATTGAGACACATTCAATATGTAAATCTCTGAATTCAAGTGATAATGAAAACAGCAGCCCAAACCAACACATCAGTTATGCCATCTTTGAGAGGATATTGAAGAATGCTTCAATATTCAAGAAGTTACTGGGAAAACTGATGAATTGAATAAAACGAAGCAACCTGCCTTCTTATCTCTGGAAAACTCAAATGATAAGAGGAACGGTTTGCAGAACACCTAGAATTCCAACTAATAAATGTTAGCACAAGGCTACAATTCCTGATGCATTAATAAATAAATGTAAGCAGTGCTCATTACTGAAGCTATTCATTGAGAGCTGATGGGGAACATATTCATGGGTCAGGATGGTAACTGGACGTGCAGTCCAACTTTGGTGGCCGGTTTAGTAAGACTCAGTTGGAAAAAGCCAGTGCTACCCATGAAATGGGTAAAAATTGCCAAAAGCCAACCACACCCCTAATCTGTCCATTGGTAGAAAGTACACAGAACAGAGGAAACTTCTTAAAGGATAGCATTAAGTATAGTCAAAATTCAGATTCTGAATTCTATATACTAAATGACAGGGTTTTCAGTATTCTGCAGGGAATAGCAACAACATTAGAAGAAACTTAGGTGAAAAAAATGCAAACATCTGCAGCTTGAAAAAAAACCCACTTTCTTCAAGAATTGGAAATTTGAACAACTGAATGACCTGAGTAATCTCACCAACTTCACTTTCCCACTTGAACACATCAAGAGCCCTAAAATATCCATTATGCTAATTTATGCTAAGCAATTATAAATTACCAATATATAGTGTTAAAGTTATAAGTTCAAGATTTAAACAAGAATATTTTCCATTTGTATGATTACTTACCCATAGTAACAAAAATAGGTAGTTAAAAGAGCAGGACCCAAATTTCTGACTGACCTGATTGGCCTGAACATTTTTTTTCTTATTTTTCCATGGTCTGCAACTTTTAAGGGAAGAAGCATGTCTCAGAATGCAAGATCATATTATAAAAGGACAAGTAGTGCATTTTCAGAATTGTAAATCTGAGGAAGGGAAAATAAGGACAAGTAGAGGTAGAGGAATCCCAACAGACAAGGGAACAAAGACTCAGGGGAAAATGAAGGGCGAAGAGGATAGAAAATGAGAGAACTGACAGATCTGAACAGGCAGGGTTTTGTTCCCTTTGACCTCAAAAGTTCAAGTCTCAATTTTCTACATAGATGCCCCAGCTCCCGTTTACTAAGTCTGTCCATGGAAAGCCGCCTTGGAATTCTTTTCCTTTCATTGGTTGCAGCTATAGGTTATTGGTCCTATACCTGATCCCTGAGTACAAACAGTGTAGACTGAGAAAGTCTGTCGTTTCAAATGCTACACAGTCTTGGCTTGTGTTATTGTAGCTCTTGGTGCATCTTTTCATAGTACTGAAAGGAGCAAAACCAGTGGCAACTACAGTGTCATTAAGGAGTGTTCCAATTTCTCTTTATATCCAAGGGCACTGTTACTAATTGTCCTTTCTTGCAACATGGCTTCACCCATATTTTGGGGGTTTGTTTTCTTCAGATTTTTAAATTGTATTTTATGATTATGAACTTTTTTTTCTTGTATGTACACTATGTGCATGCCAGAAAAAGCGAGTTGAATTCCCTGGAACTGGAGTTACAGATGGTTGCGAGCTACAGGGAACTGAACCTGGGTTCTCTACAGGAGCAACAAGTGCTCTTAGCTACTGAGCCATCTCTCCAGCCCCGCCCTTATATTTCCAAGTTATTGTAACTACGTGATTATCCTCAGTGCCCTGTGGATTTAGGTTATCTTCCTGTTTTAGAAGAATGACTTAGTAATTGTGGGTGGATTGAGAGTGAATGGTGATGAAAATATCTCTCCACAATTGTTTATTTCCTGAGATTTGCCTTATAATGTATGTTTCCTGTTGTCTCAGTAACAATCCTTGAAGGATATCTTTTAGAATTTTAGACAGTGCTCATATTTTTCTAGTAATACAGCAGATTTGGATTTCTTTGATTTCCCCCATTATTACTAGGACACATCATGGTCCTTGTGTGACTTTTTTTTTTTAGGAAAATTATTTTCAGATATTTTGAGAAGTAGAATAAAATAAGGATCAGAAGTTGAAGGCAGTTTTGTCTTAGGAAACATCAATGTTGTCAGTGAGACATAATTAAGTTTTGTGGGTAGTTTTTATCTTTCTTTTGCACTAATAGTTTTCATGAAAAAAACCTTAGTGATCGGGACAGGGGAGGCAGCTCTGTTGCTAAATAAGTTGACAGACAAGCATCAGGCCCAGTTTGATTCTATGTGAAAAAAGGCCAGGCATGGTAGCACACACTTGTAATTCCAGTGCTGGGGAGGCACAGACCGACCCCCGGGGGCTTCCTGAACAGCCAGCCTAGATTATGGGCAAATTCAAGATCATTGAGAGACCCTGTCTGAAAAACTAAAGTGACAGACAGGAATGACACCCAAGATCAGCCTGTGGCCTCTGCAAACATTCCTGAAGCCCCATATGCAAATCTTTGCCTGTTGTTAAAACTATAAATAGGAATTGCAAACATTTGATACCCATTTGTTCCCAAGGGAGAGATATTTCTCTGCCATGGAAAAAGAAAAAATTTAAAAGATAATACACCTTTGAAGAGTTAAAGAAAGAGGAGAATTTGCATCTTTTAAAAAAAAAATTGTATTCTTGCCCAGTTGTGACTTGTAGATAAATTATTGGACATCTATGAGACAAGTACCCACACTTTTTGAAGACATAAAATACCTGCTTTGACTCTGATTATGAGATTATTGGATAACATATGGAAAAACACTTTGGAAGTTGTAACGTGCTACATATATGTTGTAGTAACAAATAGGCATTGGTGTTCTGCCCAAAGAGAAGGAACTTCATTCAGGAATAAGTAACTGGCTTCTTGCTAGTTGATGGCACTCAGCCACCAATGACTCCTACCTCCTTGTGACTTAAGACCATAAACTAGCTTTAGCTGAGGAGAGACATTCAGCGGTTTATTTTTAGAATGCCTCCCGTGCTTTCAATGAAATAGCTGAAGCCATTATTTAGCATAAGGATTCTAAGTTTGCAGCTCCTTGTACTTCATAGGATGTTTACTATCACTTAAGGAAAAAAAATTGATTTGGAGAGGAAAGAGGAATTATTTGAAGAGTAGTAGTATTGTTAAACTCTCATTGAACTAACCCATTTTTAAAAATTGAAATATCAGAAGCAATAAAAAAAATTTGCTACAATGACATGCCTGTGACTACTTATTGCCAGCCCAGGGTTAATTTAGGATCATCTTTATATGAAGAAATAGCCTAATAAATTAATATGGCAATATGTATTAATGTCAGGATACTTAACACTTACTTATAAGTGTATCTGGCACATGTGGTGATTCACATGTGTAATCTAGCACTCATAAGCCCAAGAAAGGAAATCACAAGTTTGAGGCCAACCTACCATGTTCTATGGTGAGACTTTGCCGTGTGTGTGTGTGTGTGTGTGTGTGTGTGTGTGTGTGTGTGTGTCCACCCCCTTTCTTTTCAATATAAATTTTCTGGGAATTTCACATTATGCACCCTGGTCATATTCACTTTCCAGTCCTTCCATATCTGCCCTCTCCGTATCCTCCACTAAAAAGTAAATAATAATAATAAGACCAATTTGTGTTATCCATATACTCCCTGGAGCATGGTCAAACTCTCAGTCACCTGCTACTTAAATAGAATTGAGTCCTTGCCCCCTGCCCCTCTGCCAGTAGCCATCAATTGTGGAGAGCTACTCTTCAGCCTCCCTATTCCCCTTTTTAATGTCGCCTATGCCACACAAACTACTGTAGAAACACAGGTGGAAGTCAGGCTATGGGCCATAGTGAGACTCCATTCTAAGCCATTGCAAACTATTTATGCTAAAAACACACCATGTTTTACTTAGCCATCTGTCTAGCTTATCACATCCAACATTTATTTCATCACTAAACATGCTGCTTGAAATACCCTTCCACAAACAACCGTCCATGGATGAGTACCACTGTAAACAGTGGAATTGCCAGTCTAGAGGCACTTGAAGAACAGAGAACCTCTAGTTCATTCTTCAAATTAGCTTCCAAATTGTCGTCCGGAGATCTTCATCTTACTTAAATGCCTCCAAAATGGTGTTCTTAGTCTCCACTATAATATGTACTGACTTACCTTTAATTTTTACTGGTATTAATGCATAAAAAACCCTTTATCCATGCTTTTATTTACAACTTTTTAGTAACTAGTTGATGAGGCTTGAGAAAACTAGTATCACTCTACCTTCCTGTGGGATTTAGAATAAGAGATAGGTGAAAGGGAGGGGGACTGTCACCCTTGTTGTTGACAAAGAGGTGGTAACAGTGGCTTTCCCTGATACTACTACACATTAGAGTCAACTTTCACTTATCACAGGCAGGGCTGGAAAACCAGCCTTCTTTTTGTCAGCACGGGCATAGAGGTTTCCCTTGGGCCACACAGAGAAGTTGAGGCAGTTGCTTTCTAAAAGGAAAGAGAAAGTAGAAAAATTGCACTGTTGTTTTTCCCATAATCACCAGTAAGTGAGCCATTGGAAAGGGGGAGGGGAGGGAAGTTGAGAATGCCACTCACACTTTCTACCTATAGGCAGGAGAACTAGGAAGTAATGTCTTTCCCTTGCACTGGCTCCTAGCTTTCTAGTGAGTTCTAGAGCTATTTAGTGTTTTTGTATGTGAATGACCTGTTTTCTTTCCTTTGCCTGTATTAAATGCAAATATGACAAATCCTTAAAACTTATAATTTTCACATGTATTTTAAGAGTCTGTTTAGACTCTTGTTAATACTTAAAGGGGAAATCATAAGAAAACTACACTAGATACTGTTATGTTAATGTGGCGGGTGGTACAGAACCAGCAGGGTGGTACACCATGGTCACGCCATGCCACGCAACAACAGGTCTGGTATAAGGTTTATTAAGGTAGGAAGTTAAGTGCTAAGCCAGAGAGCGAGAGGGGGAAGGGGCATGAGGAAAGAGGGACAGAAAGAGAGACATGAGGAAATGGGAAGAGACTAAAAGAGAGACCAGGAAAGAGGCCAGGTGCTGCCAGCACTTGTCAGCAGTTGATGATGTAAGCAATTAAGGACCCTGAAGGACCGCTGAGGCCAGAGGTCAGGCTAGTGCAAGTGCCTGTAGACTTACAGATACGTGTACAAAGCATTCTCTATTCAGTGCTTACCCCCTCTCCTCCTTCAGTGTCTTCCTGTACAGTTGTGCTTCCACACTGGATCATCCCAGGCCAGAACAGAAACTGCATTTCCCAAACGTGCCCTTGTCCTGTATTTACGATGTTTTCTCGCTCATACTACCAATTCTGTATGTCTTGGTGCTTTCTCAGTCATACCAGTAGATACAACAGGGTTTCAAACAAGAACACATAAAGTAGGATCTTTATTTTTCCTCAATTGGTTTTTGAATAGTTTTTGTTTTTGTTGTTGTTTGTTTGTTTGATAGAGGGTCTTCTTATGTAGCCTTGGCTGTCCTGAAAATTGCTACATAGACCAGATTGACCCTGCAATCAGAGATCCAACTGTCTCTGCCTTTCAAATACCAGCATTAATGAATGGATTTTTGACTGAAATGTTAGAGGCTGTATTATATAACGACAGGGATAACAAATTTGAGCATGCATTGACAATGGTGCCACTCCACACCTACTGCCCAGTCACAGCTGATATTAGACATTGAATTGCAAAACAAATTCTGATTTTAGATACCTAAAACTTGGAAGCTATTAGTTATAGTTGGTAAACTGTGTGTGTGTGTGTGTGGGGGGGATTGTTCTCGTGTGATTTTCTAATTTTTTTTCGAAAATATACAAAACAAAATTAACAATTTTCACCATTTAAAATTACATTACAGCACCATTAATTATATTTGCAGTGTTGTGTGCAACTGTCATCACTGTTTTCAAAATGTTACATCATCTCAAACAAGTTTTAAACTTACTAAGAAATAACTGTTCATTTCTCCTTTTCTCAGTCAGTGGTGATTTCAAGAATGAATTGGCCTGTTGTAGATAATTTATTGTGGGCACTCAGGACAAAATTTATCTTTTGTGTCTGGCTCCTTTCACTTAGCATGCTATTTTCATGTTTCACCCATGTTATCTCATTTCCCTATTTTGGCTCATACCTCATCGTATATGTAGATCATGTGTGTTCATGCATTTATCCATTGGTGAATTCTTGAGTTGTTTTCATCTTTGGTAAATAATGCCACAATGAATGCTGTCATACATATTGGTATCAGTTGGAGTACTTGCTTTTAATTCTTTGGCATATATTCAGGACTAATATTGTTAGGTCCTATAATAATTCCATGTTTGACTCTTTGAAGCACCATTAAACCATTAAACTGCCACACATCTTTAGACACATCTGGCTTGTGCCTTAGGGGAGTGTACAGAGTTGTCTATTCTTGTTCCAGATCCAGGAGGGAGGTGGCAGTGACTCCAGGTGAACTGGGTGTTGCCCTTCTAGAGCAGGGTCCGTGTAAGTTTAAATTGTGAAAGTGCAAAAGCTGCCTGGGTTCTTTAGTTGCATTGTTAGTAACAAAGAGATTACTGTACATGAATTTAAAGAATCAGCCCAAGCCTGGAGTGGCTGAACATCATCCTTGTATGGTTCGGGATAGGACATAGAAACAGCTCAGTGGTACTGGGGGGTGGGGGTGGGCAGAGAGTGAGGAACTACAGGCATCAGTTGCTGCTTGGAGAGGGAAGATGTTGAGAGGAGGAGACAGAAAACAGGAAAGGCTAATTTTGTTCTGCTAACATAATTTTAAATAGCATCACTCCTCGTGCACAAACTTAGATGATAGGCATTGTGCCAAATACTGCATAGCTAATCTTTGAAGCAAGCTGGTGTGCTTGTGACTTGCCCAAGGCTGCAGAACTGGGGAGCTGCCAAGAGGTGTCTGAGCCTCTGGCTCTCTGTGTCCACACATGTATCCCCATACACTCCAGCCCTGTTCACATGCCACACCAGCCCCACAAGTTCCATAAATTATTTTATCTCCATTCTTTCTGTCCACAGTAATGACTGTTCACTCTTCTCCATTGAGGCTGCCCAGGGTTGTGCTGCAGCTTTACAGCCTCCAGTCCAGGTCACAAGGCACAAAGCTTCATTCCCAAACTGCATATGTGTTGTATATATGTATATGTGTATATGTATGTATGAATGTGCATGTAAGTATTACATATGTTCTACAGAATTGCGTGTTTTACTGTGGCACCACACACACACCTTTGATCATTCCTAAGCGCTTACTTTAGCAACTTGTGCAGTTTGAAAGAAAGAAACTATATTTCTTTTTCCCAGCTCTCTGCCCATTTTGTGTCTATCAGTGAATGATTTGTGTCTCCTGAGCTTGGACTGGGCCCTCCTTGGAAATAGCACTACTCTCTGCTCATAAGCAACCCCGTGCTTTCACAGGAGGAAGAAAACCAAAACTAAAACCAAAAACCAGCTGGCTCCTGAGGATGCCAATGCCCTGCTTGGACTGTTTTACTTTAAAATGATATTTATACTTTTAAGAGCAGTTGTTTCTCCTAAGACCCACGCCAAGGGATCTTCTGCCACTGGGGTTCCTATTTCCGTTCCAATCCATTGCTGTTGCTCTTTCTCCTGCTTCTCTGGGAGTTTCTTCCACGTGCTCAGTGCAGACACTTTCCACTTCCTGCTGACAAAACTGATTTTGACTGTGTCATTCTCAGGTCCACAGTGTGATCACTGTTTTCTCCTCAGGAGTCTGTGCTAACTTTCTCCTGCTCCAAATTGCCCCCTGTTTTCCATTAGAGGCCGGGAGTACCCCAGTGAGGTGCATTGAGTGAAGGGGCTCCAGGTGTCAAGAAAATGTCTCAAAGTGATGCTGTCGAAGTCTGTTTTGTGTTGTTCATTTAAAAGAAAAATACCAAAAGTGATGGGATGTGTAAGCAGGCTAAGGCTCTGGATGCGAAACCTAACACCTGAGTCTGATTCCCAGGAATCCAGAGAACAGACTTTCACATCTCCCTTTCCCCCCACACAAAAAAATATGAAAGAAAAATACTATAGGCTGGGAAATTTAGGAAAACAAGAAGTCAATTTTATTTCATGGCTTTAAAATAGAAATTAAAACTGGGCATCTTTATCCAAAGAGGGCCTTTTGTTGCATTGGCACTGTGAGCAATGTCACATGGAGGGAACAGAAGAGGGGTGCACAGTGTGTATAGAAGAGTCCAACATGGGGATGCTTCTTCATAATCTGGCTCCCTGGAGGACCAAAGGGAGGACAAAAGAAAGAGGTGGGGAGTGAATATGATCAAAGTACACTTAGATATATATATGAAAAACGATGATACCTCTAATTTTATAGATTTATACATGCTTACTTTAAAAACTTTAAAATAAATCTGCTCCTATGGTAGAATTGACCCCAGTTCAAAGAGAACAGCAGTACTTTGCCCATTCCTGAGGAATGGACATTCATTTCTCAGGGACTAGTTCTCTATGACATCTGACCTCTGACCTCTCTGCTTCCTGTTAGCCTCCATCTGCTCAGAGGTTCTGCCTCCTCTCAACAGTGTTACACTGAGGACCACACTTCCAGTCTTTGGAGAACTAACTACATCCAAACTCTTACTTAGTATTATAATAGGTAATAATCTAAATAATAAGAAAACTAAGTATCTAAGGATTAAAAATGAAAACAAACAAAAAAGATAATCTCTAGGCAGCAACATTCCCTTGCATTTAGAAAGATGTTGCAGATATAATTTTATTCACTTGAGTCCAGGTAGTGTGGGCCCTGAAATTTCTGTAACCGAGGGATCATCTTTGAGAGAAAAGTGAATTCAAGTACTTTAAAGGGGCCTATGTGGGACTTTGAAACATAAGCTTCAGTGATATGTTTTATGAGGAATGTGGGTTTCAGAAAACCTTATAAAACTTTCATTTTAGTTTTACAAAATAATACATGCATAATGCATAAAGTATATCCATATATTCATATCAGAGCCAGCCTAATGAGCTGTGCAGAGAACTGTTACCTGCTGGATTTTTATTTTTGATGTATTCATCTTCATTTTGCATTTCCGTAATGCAGTGATTATGTGTGTGTGCTGCTCAGTTTTTGTCAACTTGACACAAACAAGAGACCCCTGGGAAGAGGGATGCCTTCCAAATGAGGAATTGCCTCTCCCAGATTGGCCTGTGGGCATGTCTGTGGGACATTTTCTTGGTTGCTAATTAATGGAGGATGGACCACACATTGTAGACAGTCCTGGGAAGGTGGTCTTGATATATAAAGGGTAGCTTTGAATATGAGCCTGCAAGCAAGCCAGTAGTAGGCAGTGTTCTCCCTGAGTTCTCTGCTTCAGTACCTGCCTCCAGAATGCTGCCTTGAGCTCCTGCCCTGGCACTCCTCGATGATGAACACATACTTCTGTCAGGCATTTGGTCCTGGCGTCAAGAAAAGTAGCTAGCAAAGTGTATATGTAGCTCTGTGTCTTTTAAAATATGTACCTGTAAGGCAAATACCATCTCCCCTCTCCCCTGAAGATGGTTTTAGTCAGTGTGCTATCATAGCAATTGAGAAAGAAACTAGAACAGTGTCTGTTATGGCTTGAGTGTGAAATGGCCCTTATAGGTTCATGTGTTTGGACACATGGTCCCTAGCTACTGGTTCTCTTTTTGGAAGTTGTAGAACCTTTTGGACATGGGGCCTAGCTGGCAGACCTAGGACAGTAGGGGTGAGGACTGCCTGCACTCCTGACTAAGTGTCAATTGCCTGATCTGAGATGTTGCAAACACTGCTGGCAGGCTTCCTCCATCATGGACAGAATTACCCAAATACCATGTACTTTCTCAAGCCATGAGCCAAAACTAATACTTCTTTGAAGTTGCTTTGGTCAGGTGTTTGGTCATGGAGGCATGAGAAGTAGCTAGCAAAGTGTATATGTATCTATGTGTCCTTTAAAAGATGTACCTGCATTCTACAATATTTATGTACCTTTCCTTTAGACTTACATAACCTGTCAAAACACTATTTTCCAATGTGACTTAGGACAATGCCTTTTTTAAAAATGCCATGTTATTTCATTTGTTAGCTGATGCTCTAGGTGTGAGGGGAAAATACACAAAATATATAGTAGTTGATTGTGACTAAAGAATCCTCATTATCTGGTATCCAATACCTTTTGCAGTAAGACATTTATTCTCTGAAAAGGTAGATTCTATTTTTCCCCTCCTCTTGGATGTGGGATTGGTTTTGGTACTGGCTTGGACCAGTGGAATGTGGTAGGATGCTGTTACTTCTAAATGGCATTAAAGGATTTGGAAGCTTTATTGTTGCCCTGTTTGTACACTAGTGCTTCCTAGTGAAGGATCCTGGGGACATGTGTCTTAGGTGACAAGTAGTACATGCTGCTAAATGTATCCAAGAGGGCATTGTAGACACTGATGTGAATTATTTGTGTCACACAGTGTCTGTGACTACACAGGACTCCCAATGAGAGTCAATAGAACTTAATAGCTAACCAAATTCGTGGTGGTTTATACTTAAATTTTTGTTATTAAGTTCTGGGCCAGTTTATTAGCAGTAAGGTGTAAATGATTCTGGCCCTGACCCAGCCTGCCTTTTTTTTTTTTTTTTAACATTCAAAATGAACTTTGAATGGCATGGTTTAGAAATGATTTGTTACATGTATTTTCTTTAACAAACACAGGAGAAGAGCTGAGGAGAGGTTAAAAAATCAGTGTATTCAGGCAGTTAGTGGTAGTAGCTGAAATAGGGATTCCTGCCCAGTTTGGCATGTCCTTTACTCTGTATCTGTTCTCCTACAATCTCCTTTTGTTAAAATTCTGTAACTTAGCTACATATTGGCACTATTACAGGATCCTATTTTATGACCATCTTAGGGTTTACTTGAGATATTTATGCTCTTTCTATCCATCATGGTAGGGTGACAGATATTTTAAAAGAAGAATTAAGTCTAATGGATATGTAAGGAAATACTAAAACCTAAAAAAAAAAAAAGAGAGAGATGTAATTGTAATGTTAACCACAAGGGAATTCTAAGATGGAAGATAAACATCTTTAGTTCTGTCAGTATTCTGATTTTCCTTTGAGATGCACAGTTTTCTGCAGTGGAGAGGCTTCAGTCTTGATTTTGAGAAACAATCTTTTGTCTGCTCTTAATTCACAAAACTGAGCCCTGCATCCTAAGTATGCTGTTGCCATCTTGACAATGCAGATGGGTCTTGGCAATCATGAGGAAAATTGTGGAGCTCTCTGGATCTTCAGCAATGCTTCTGTTATGCCGGCAAGCTGTCCAGACTGTCAAAAACATGCCTAGGCAATTTGGTCAATGAAGAGAAAATAGTTCATGTCATATCGTTGAAGGAAGAAATCTCTTCCTCCACTTTTAAGTAAACAGTTCACTAGCTTGGATTCCTCCCCCCCCCATTCTTCCTTCAAGGTATTTTTTTTTTTTTTTTTTTTTTTTACAAAACTAGCTATGTCTTAATTAAGAAACAGAAGACTACCTTCTTTGTGCAGTTTGTGATACTAAATGAAAATGGGAAAAACATGAATTCAAGTTTAAGTTTTTCTTTATGTATGGTTCTAATAAAATGTATAAGTTTGATTTTGAGAAAAGATGAAAGTAATATTCATATCTGTCTTCTATTTACTTTTGAAATAGACACTTTTAAGACACACTTTAGGAAATGAGCCATCAGATGAAGCTAGCTTTTTAGTTCACATACCACCTCAGGTTATATTTAGGGCTGCTGGTAAAAGACTGAGGGGGTCTGCAGATCTTTTAACTTTCTTCAAATTTTTGGCAAGATTTTTTTTGTGTGATATTTCTTCTTAGCAAGTTTATAACAGCTTGATGTTTTAAAGAATATGTCTCTGATGGTGATCTTTCCTTCTTGCCTTGCTCATTTTATTTTTTGACACTTGGGATTTAGCTTCTTGTAGGCCTTGAGCTGTACGGAATGCATTCTTGTGTGTTGCCTCGTTTTGCAAGGTCTCCTCTCTGTGCAGGGAATTTCTTCTTGCGGCTGGCTGTACTTAGAGTCACACAGATGGGAAACTGGGAGTGAGGAAAAGACAAAGTAAAGGAACTCATCCTTCATGTACCTAGCATCTGTCTCAACCAGAACCAGGGAGAAGTCTTGGACCAGCTTTTCAACGTTTTACCAAATGAGAGTGTGAGAGTGTTTTGAAGAATCATTCTGTGTGTTTATGAGTGTGTGTGTGTGTGTGTGTGTGTATGTATAGCAAGCATGTGTCTGTGTGAGCACACAAGTCTGTGTATATGTGTGGAGGCCAGAGGCTGATGGCAGATGTCTCTCTCAATAACCATCTACTGACGTAGGATCTCTTTTTGAACTCGAGGCTTACCCATTTAGGTAGTCTACCAGACAGCTTGCCCCTGGGGTCCGTTGTCTCTGCCTCCTATGTGCTGCCATTACAGGTGGGCTGCCTCAGCAGCATGCCATTTGTGTGAGTTTCTCTCTGCCTCCCGTGTGCTACCATTACAGGTGGGCTGCCTCAGCAACATGCCATTTGTGTGAGTTTCTCTCTGCCTCCCCTGTACTGCCATTACAGGTGGGCTGCCTCAGCAACATGCCATTTGTGTGAGTTTCTCTCTGCCTCCCGTGTGCTGCCATTACAGGTGGGCTGCCTCAGCAACATGCCATTTGTGTGAGTTTCT
>CAJQZJ010033886.1:1331980-1342041 GCA_907164525.1 Lophiomys imhausi | reverse complement strand
CATTACAGGTGGGCTGCCTCAGCAACATGCCATTTGTGTGAGTTTCTGGGAGCTAGACTTCAGTCCTCATGCTTCTCTGGCAAGCACATCTCAGTATCATTGAAAAATCATTCTTAAAGGAATAAAAAACCTAATATGAAAAAACAAAAGAACTCAGAGGCCCAATTCATTCATTATTCCCCCTCTGTTTTGTCTATCAAGTCATTGGGAAAGTAAGTGCATTTTACCACATTGAAGTGATATAAAAGCATGTCACGTATGGGTTTTCTCTCCATAGTAGCCATTAGTACATTAGTGCCTGCACATTCCCACGGTAACTTTCGGAGAGTTGAACTGCCCCTTGGGAGGCAGGGGCATAGTCTGCACCAATTGACACCCTCTCACTGGCATCTAGTGTCAAGTGACCACATTTATATAAACTGTGTTGCACAGTGTGGAAATCACTGGTGATACATATGAGTCTAATTAACTAAATAACTGTTAAACTCAGTACTTTATTCATGCTAGCCACAGTTTCAGTGCTTTGTGACTGATGGCTTCTTCTGCATTGGATGTCACAGATGTAAATCATATATCTATATTATGGTAGCTTTTTTTTTTGACATGATGATTTAGGAACAACTTACCTTTTACTAAAGCACCATATGAGCCATTAAAGATAACTCATTTGAATCTCATCTTGATTTTTTTTCTTTGTAACATGATAAATTACTCAAAGGTAGCTAACCCTTCGTTGATTTGCTATTGAAAATAATTTTCCTATATCAAGTACAGTTTTAGCACATTGTTAAATGTTTCGGGAAATGTTGGCTTCCTCACCCTCTTTCCCTCTGCACATCTGCCTGGTAAATCAGTGTACACACTTTGTCAGTAGTCAGTAGTGAAGGGAGCTGAATGAAAGAGAATGTTTAGGACATTCATATCATCTCTACTAAGAAAATCATTCTGATTGTGTGCTTTCTACGATGCAAGGAAATGATCCTTAACAAAAATCTTCACCATAATTTGCATGTGGACTCCACAGTCTTAAAAGAAGTACCAGGAAATGCATTTGTTCTATATTGAAGTTCCGTCAGCATTCATTTTCCAGCTTCTTTGCTGCCCTCCCAGAGTTTAGATATCATGATCTCTCTGTTGCCTTCCCAGAGCTGGCATCACCATCCTGTGTTCTGCAGGGTGTGGTGTGGATGAGATTGGGTGTGGGGGGTGACCTTGTTGCAAACTAAGTACCCATCCTTGGAATCTGTAAAGCTTTTTATTTATAGGAGCTATTAATAAAGCTTTAGGAAATTGCCCTCCTTAGAATGTTCTTCCAAGTCGTTAAATAACTCGACATTCTACTGAATCTTAAATTCATTAAGTTCCTGTCATTTCTTTTAAATATTTGTAAAACAAAACTGTACTCTCTTTTGAAATTGATCATAAATGCTCAGCTGTGGAAAAGATGCACCTCCCTGGACTTAATTTTCTTCATGATAATTTTTGTATACTCTGTATTTTAGCTCTTTGTTTATTGCTGCTTCTGAACTCTCCTCTATGTGATGTCCACAAATCAGAGATGTTTTTAACAGTATTCTAACCTGGTGGTTACAATATTACCTGACAATGTCAGGGAAGTACTATTGAGTGGATGATTAAGAGAAATTCTAGAATTTCAACTGATTTACTGTTTTTATTTAACAGCTAAACAAGCACTCTCCAAACATACAACAATCCCCTTTATCCAGCATGCAAATAATCAGAAATTTCAACCCAAGAAATTTGTATCTAATTGTATTTTACTTTTATGGAATTAGAGTTTCCATTAGAAGATGCTTGCCTAAAGGTTGCTTATTTATTTTTAATTAAAATATTTATTGGGAGAATTAAATTAATGTGGATGGATGACTAAATCATCTTAGAGATAAGAACAAAGGATTATGTATTCATACTGGGAAATATATTTATATGCATCTTCTTCCTTCTAACAATTGCCTATTTCACTCAAAACTTTCTTCTGCTGAAATTGCCCTACATAAATAGCAGTGATGACAGCTCCTATTAAAACAGAATTCATCATTTAAGGGGCCTCTTCTCTCTTGGAACATACTCTAAATTAATTCTGTAAAATATTTCTAGTGTCTCTTTCTTGCAAAGTTTTAGTGACTGCCCTGGCTTGCTTTCATCGTGAGACTATTTGTACAGGATGTTAAAGTCAGTGTCTTCTGCAATATTCTACTGAAAATACTGAACCAAATTCACAGGTAGGAAGAAAAATATGTCATGTCTTCCACATACTATCACTGATCAAAGAACAGAACACACTGTTTTGCTTCAGTAGAGTCCAAAGGAGCTTTTAATTATATCAACTCAAATATTATAAACAGGCTTGTCAGAATAGTGAATGGCCGAGTGATTATTAAGAAAACATGTACGCATGACAAGAGCAGGAGAATGAACAGAGGCCCTTTATCAGGTCAGTGATTGGATGAGAGATCCGAAATGAATATCATATGGACAATTTGGAGGCTGAATGCTATCCATGTGCTTTTGGGAACATAGTACATCCATATTTGAGAAAGGAGACTATCCAACCAAGCTTTTCCACTTTTGGGAAGAACTACACCTGAAAGCCATGCAAGTATGGCCCCTCCTTGTCATAATAACCCACTGGACACAGTCTGGAAGTGGCACTGAACACAATGCATAGTAGATGGAAAAATGGAATGGTTAATTTTCTTTAATTTCGAATTGATAAAGTCAACTAAAGTACTTTTTAAAGTTACTACTCTAGCCCTCGTACACTCCAGGAGCTGGAGGGTGACCAGCCTTTGGGAAGACAGAAAAGTCAGGAGTTGGAAAGCACTAGTGTGTGTGTGTGCACGCACACACACGCATGCACGCTTTGCCCTCAGAGCACAGCAATTTCCAATAGATTGGGCTGGGAAGACACTTTATAAATAGACTTTAAGAAAAAGCTCATGACATGTGAGGTGTGTTGGTCACAGCAAAAGGCTGACATGCTGCAGAGGTTCTTGTACATTCCTGTTGCCCTCCACACTGAGTTCATATGCTCCTACCCAGGTGTCTCCCCCCACCCCCCGGAAACTTATGAATTGTCAGCACATTGTCTATCTTCCCTGTAGTCCCCAGGAGAGTGGAAGAAAGAGCTCATCTGAATCTTGACCCAGCAGCTGGACATCCTGTAGAATGAGTTTTAAGTGGCCAGTTGAAGCCACTCTGGCAGACAGCCCCCTTTCTTCTTGATCTTTGAGTTATCTATCTGTCCATTGTGTCCCTAGTCTTCAGGATTAAGTCTAATTTCCATGCCTGCTCTTGAATTCCCTTCACTAGAGGGAGGGAAGTCGCTTTACCAAGGTGATAGAATGACACTTAAGGAACCTGACATTTCTCTTCCAAATGCATTGTTCTTTAGCTACTTCGGCCTTTATTCGAAGAGACTTGTGGGATTAAAAGTGGGTTCTCTGAATCTGATGACCTCAAAGGTGTCTGGATATCTCAAAATCCAAAACTCAATTTGGGTGTGAAGACAAATACTTTTATATTATTTATTTGTTGTTATCTTAATGTCTCTACCTCCCTTCCAACTGACCTGAGAAATAGGGGAGAAATAAGCTGAGTAGGGTTAGGGTGTAGGCCTCCCTAGACACAGCTCCCCAGCGTGACTCTACTCCTTGTGGATAGGACTCTAGCAGTCTAGCCCAACAACAAACACAGGAGCAGGTGCCAGCAGCAATGAGAACAGCTACCAATCAACAGCAGCATCAGTCATGGTGACCCGACTCCAGAATCAGTGGTGGCAGTGGCAGCAGCTGCTACACCCCTGTATCCCACTTGGTGAGTCCTTTCTCTCAGCTAAATCTGGTCCACAAGTCTTCAAGCCTTGTCTGGAGTATTTCAAAGCAAAGCGAATTGATGAGAAGTGGAGTTAAGCAAAAATCGATGTCTCTGTTTTTGGGGTCCTAATTACACCTCTCGCAGAATCCACACAAGGATGTTTTTCCAATTGGGAAACACCATGCCCCCACAGGAGGCAGTTTCCTGTTGACTAAGTTCATGCACTCTCTCAGGAGTCTATTCATCAAAGGATATTTTCCAGCTGGCAAAAAGCATGTCCCCAACATGGGGCAGTTTCTGGCTGACAAAATATCATGGGTTCTCTCATCAGGATGTTTTTCAGCTGACAATTATCATGCCCCTCTCACAAGTCTGTTTTTCAGTGGTGGACGCCCTACATCCCAAATGTATACTTGATGCCAAAATGAAAAAGACATTCACACAACAAAACTGAGCCTCCAAAGATATCAAAGCTTCCATCACATGAGTGTTTAATTTGATAATTTATTTTTTGTCAGCTATTTTATTCTTTGTCAACTCTTCCATATTAAGATGAGATACCTCAAAATAGGTTGGGAAAAATAGAAGGATTCATTCTAAGCACCCATGAAAAGATCGCACAGCCCTGGGACTCCTGAAAACTGGAGACCAGAATTCCCAAGTCTGGCACCACACCTTCACTTGACATTCTTTGTGTCCCTAGGAGTCTCCTCTGAGGATTCAGACAGAAACTGGGGGCTGTGATTAGTTACTCAAGGTGACAGGATGCAGGGATGTCTGCCTTCTTCTGCGAGTCTTTTCCTAGGATGAGAGAGAACTCAGTGAGTGACCCTGAGGGCCGGCAGGCAGGTGCTCACTCCTGGAGGGTGTGTTCATTGTATCTTTATCTTAAATACGGATTCATTGCTGCAAACATGAGAACTTAACAAATCACAGACTGTGACTAGGTGCAAGTATCTATTTCAACTAAAGAGGAAAAGGTCTCATAATTGATTTTTCATGGCTGCTTTTTTTTCTTTGACTGTCGCGTCAGAATTCATCAGTAAACCTCACATTAGTAAAGTGCACATAATCATTCTAAAATGATGTCATGAGAACTGGTTTTGACATGTGTGAGTGATTCCGTGGAGTTTTAAATAGTGTGACCTTATACAGAAATGTCACTGTTCTTGATGGGCACAAACAGGATAAAAACTGACTGTGCCGGGTCACCACTTTCTATGGCCACAGTTGCCTAGAGCTGAGCAGTAGGTACTGCCTTTAGTTGTTCATGTTACCTGCCTGACCCTTGTGAAAGATTAAGTAACGTGACAGATTTCTGTTCCAAGTCCACAAGGACAAACAGCCGACATTTCCCCATGGCTTTTTCTGTTGCTTTTTATTTCACGTTGTGTGGACTAATGTAGACTCCCCTCCCTCCCTCCTTGCCTGACTCTCCGTCCAGCGTTCACACTGTCCCTCCAGTCACAGTGCTGCTGATGTCATCGGGGTTGATTAAATGCTTCTTTTCCTGGAGACTATTTTTATCCTCATCCCTGCTTGGTTACAGGGGAAAGAATGATCTGAAGTAACACTCAGTACGTAAATAAAAATTCATATAAATGTTAAACATGATTCATATGATTCAAAATAAACTCCCCAAGCTGTGAACAATGGAATTTATTTTATGCATCCATGTTTTAAAATAACTGCCTTGGCCCATAATGGACGTTACATCTTCAGGGAATTTATGGCTGGGAATTAAGTGTGCTGCTTTCTAGTTGTGCATCTTTGAAACGTTGCCCTTCATGTGGAAGTGTAAGACTTTGCACCCATGAGGTTCTTGTACTTGTTTGCACAGTCTTCTCCTTTACTTATGATAGGTACGTGAAAAAGATAGGTTCTGATGACGAGAGTCCCAGAAAATACCTTCCCCATCTCATTTTCATTGAAATGTTTATTTCTTATCAACTGCAGAATAGTGAAAACTAATCTTGATTTTCACTACTCCAACTGCATTTTCTTTTATCATGTTCTGGAGTTTTATTTGTGCCAAGATATCTATATTAAACAGTTGCAAAAAATTTATATGAACTCTGTAATGAAATGTTAATTGTGAATCTGTATTTATAAGACATCTCCCTTCTATTTGGGGGAAGTCTTTGTGTCCCTTGGGAAACTCCATTCAGAAGAAAACCTGACGCTTGGGACCACTTTGTAATTTTATAGAACTTGTGGAGTTGAAAGTCACCGGAATTTGGGGTGACTTTGAAAACACAGATCCACATAAAAACTTACATAAGTGATTACAGAAATTTTATTCATAATTGACAAAATTTAGGAGAAGCAAAGATGTCCTCTAGTACTGAATAGATAAACCATGAAAAACATAGAGGATGTAGATGGTGATTATCGACCGGAAAGCTTGCTTGGAAAAGTTAAATACTTTTGGCTGTGGTGGCTCCCACCTATAATTCTAACACCCAAAGAGGGATGTAGGAGAATGGCTAGAGGCTAGAGGCTAGTCTGGGCTCAATAGTGAGACTCTTGTTTCATTAAATAACAATAATCAACTGTAAGTTGAATGAATACAACTGTATGGTATTTTGGAAAAGGCAAAACTGTGGTCATAGTAAAAAAAAAAAAAAAAAGTGTTTATAAGAAGTTCGGTTAGGCAGAGACCAGAGTTTTTAGAATAGTAAAACTGGTGTATAAGATAGCAGAGTGGTAGATCCATATCTTTTACAGTCATCCATATTCAAAATGTGTAAGAGTTAGCCCTAATGTAAACTGTGGTTTTGAGTGATAATGATGTTGGGGTCATGAATACACCACTGTGTTGTGGGATACTTAGTGTAAGAGAGACCGTGTATACCTATCAGGGACCTGAGCGTATTTTGTTTGTACTTTATACTCAGCTTACTGTCAGTGTGCAACTGCTGTCGAGCTACAATGTATTAGCAAAATGTATGTGTTAATGGACATTTGAAATCGGGAAACGGTTTGGCATATTGAAACTAGTATGACTTTTGGAATAGGAAAGAAATTTGAATCTTGACTACACCAATTTGTTATCATTAAATTTATCAGTGGTCGGGAATAACAGCAGTGTTAGTCACTTTGCTAGACTGTTAAGAGGAAAAATTAAGATAATGTTCAGAACACTTAGTAAATAACTCAGTGTTGCTATTTTTTTTTTCCCAGTGAAAAATACAAGCAATAGCTGTCCCTCTTCATTCTCAGGTCCCAACGACAAACTGTAGTACACATCCACTGAAGTTCACTCTGGGGACCCAATTAGTTTAGTGGGTGTTACACACTGCAGGTGAGGGGTTATTAACTTAGTGAGGGCTTTATCCAACACCGATTGTGGCTTTCTCAGAGCCTAGTCTTCCATAGTCTATACACTCTAACCCCTCCCACAGGCCATGTGCAATTTGGGCAGAGCTGTATACAATAGGTGACATGAAGTGTCTGGACACTCAGGTGGGAGTTCTTGACCCTCTCGACACACCCCTTTATACGAACATGTAAACAGTCAACAAGCTCCACTGGGATGATGGTTCATAAATGGCACAGCTAAACTCTCAAAGATGGCAGTTGTTTCTCTTGGGAAGATAGTCCTGTAATAACACTCAGTAACCCTCAATAGCAGTTCCGTTGATATTATTTGTATTATGTTCCAGGTTCCTGGAATGAATTGGTCCTTTATGCCAATGAGAGCCAGAGACAGGTGCATCACTTATAGACTCCCAAGGGCTGGTGGCATTTTGGTGTTGGCAGACAAGCAGTAAAAGACATTGAAATTAAATTTGGCCAATTCCACATACACAGTGTTTGAAAATTTTGCCTATTTCCTTGGCACTAAAAATATGATCTCTCCTTAGACAAACTGATGCTATTTAAAAGTACCTCACATATTTATCCTTGGAAAAATGTAGACATGATCTGCAAAGTCCCGTATTTCTTGATGGTTTTCCTACTAAATAATATATGTATGCAAAAGCAGCTTACTAGGAAGATGTAAACTGGTTCCGTAGCTAATAATCTTATGAGAAATGAAATTTATTTTGGTGGAAAACAGTGACAAAGGTATCTTGAGAAACATAAAAGGAGTGGGTGGACCCAGAGCATAAAATAGCTCACTTTCCATTTTGTCCTTTCCCGTACACTAAGGATCCCCCCTCTTAAAAAAAACAATTTAGGGGCGGGCCAAGATGGCGGCGACCTACACTGACGCATTTTGAACGCGGGGGAAAAAAAGAGCCATAAAAAACACAGAGTTATTGGGCACTGTACAAAAACCGGAGGGGCTAGACCCCCCCGGGAACACTCACAGCTCCCAAGGGACTGTTAAAAGTCCCAGGGCAAGGCTCTCCTCCATCTCTCGCAGACACAGAAGCCACTAAACCCGGGATTCGGGAACTCCCATTTGGAGAGGTGCCTGGTAAGATCGATCCCAACTTACAACAGGCAGAATCAGGGTCCACTTGGCCATAGATCGCTGGCCTATTGGGCTCCCCACACCTCAGGTAGAACTTATACTCACTTAAAAAACTTTGCGAGATAGTGGAAGGCTTAGCAAGGAACAAACAGGGGGCTCAGCGGGTGGTCCGCAGCCGCTCGCGAAGCAGAGGGCGGGAGGTTCCAAGAGAGTGCGGGAAGCTGGGAACACAAAGGCAGGCGGGAGGGGCCGAATCCCGCACACTCACGGCAACGCAGCTAGGGAGGGAACCCGGCTGGCAAGGCCAAATCTCCGCGAACCCATGGCAGGACAACTGGGGAGAGAGACAGGCGTGGGCGGGGCCAGGGATCCGTGCACCCATGGCTGAGCTGCTGGGGCGAGAGGTCCACTCAGGCTGCCGGAGGATCCGGGGCTTGGGGTACCCACGGCCTAGCAGCCAGGGAGGGGGACCCGCTATGGCGCAGACAGGAAGGGAATCAGGCACAGAGGCCAGCCCTGTGGTGAGAAGCCTAGTGAGAAACTAGAAATCGGGACCATACCTGTATTCTGGAAAATCCAGACATATTAGGTGTGGAGCCAGACCCTGTCAGCCTCCGTGAAGACAAATAAGGCCCACAGAATCTGTGCCTGGGCAAACAGGCCCATACCATCAAAACCATTACAGGCTGATAACTCAGAGTGCAACATAGAGAAGTCTGAATTGGGAGCAGTGAAACAATCCTGGTCCATTACTCACAACCTGGGAATAGGCTATACCAGCTCACAGTGCCTCCGGCGATTAAAACCACAGTGACCTTGAAATCCCCCTGTAAGCAACGACAGATAGCCAAGTAACTCGTCCCCTGCACCAAATCATCCACTGTGGTTCCAAGCACAGAAAACAGACAGCTAAACACACCCAATGGCAAAAGGTCAAAAAAAAAAATAGAAATCAAGGAAATATGACTCCAACAAAGCAGAATTATCCTACTCATCCAATTCGGATGACCACACACCAACAGAAACAAATGAAAACGGTGACAATTCGGCATTATGGAAAGTGTTAGAGTCCCTTCAAGAAGAACTTAAATCTATGAAGGAATTCAAAGAAGCCACAATTCTACAAGTCAAAACAAGGAACAACACCATTAAAGAGCTCCAAGCCAAGGTGACAGAGCTTGAACAGGAAAAGGAAAAAGCAATGAAAGATTTTCATACAAAAACAAGCAAGCTGGAGAAGGAAATGTACAAAATGAACAAAACCATACAAGACATGAAAATAGAAATAGAAACAATAAAGAAAACACAGTCAGAGTTAAAGAGGAAGTGGAGAACCAAGGGAAGAGAACAGGAACTACGGATGTGAGTATCAACAATAGGATGCAAGAGATGGAAGACAGGATCTCAGGCATGGAAGATTAAATGGAAGAAATCAGTACAACATCCAAAGAAAATGAGAAGGCTAAAAAAATCTCTCACCCACAACATCCAAGAAATCAAGGACTCAATGAAAAGACGGAACCTAAGAATTATAGGTATAGAGGAAAGAGAGGACTCCCGACTCCAAGGTCCAGGAAATATCTTCAACAAAATCATAGAGGAAAACTTCCCAAACCTGAAAAAAGAGATGCCAATAAAAATCCAAGAGGCTTACAGAACACCAAACAGATTAGACCAGAAAAGAAACTCCTCTCGCCACATAATAATTGAAATTCCAAATGTACAGAACAAAGAAAGAATATTAAAAGCTGTAAGAGAAAAAGGTCAAGTCACATACAATGGCAGACCCATCAGAATTACA
>CAJQZJ010033886.1:1321362-1331580 GCA_907164525.1 Lophiomys imhausi | reverse complement strand
CAACCCAGATGTCCCTCAACTGAAGAATGGATTAAAAAATTGTGGTACATCTATACAATGGAATATTACTCAGCTATAAGAAACAATGAAATCATGCAATTTGCAACCAAATGGATGGATCTAGAGGAGCTCATCCTGAGTGAGCTAACCCAGTTTCAGAAGGATGCACATGGCATCTATTCACTTATAGTAGGATTTTAACTATATTGTACAGGATATCTGTACTACAACCAACACACCAAAAGGAACATGGACATATTTTTTTTTTATCTTTTTCTTTTTCCTTCTTTTTTTCTTTTTTCTTTTTCCTTTTCCCTTATCTTTTTCCTCTCTTTTTTTGTTGATATTCTTTGTGTTTGTGGGTTTGTGTGTTTGTTGGTCTTTTTTTTTTAGTATTCCCCCAGTAGCAAGGAGACACCTTTCACTGGCAGTACTGCCTCGTAGGCCCCCGGAGAATGAAGAGGCTCTTGGCCCTCATATGACTCCTGATCTGTGGTGAGAGACTGTTAGGCAGGGACACTCCACCCCAGAGGAACAAGACGGAAGGGTCAGGGGGTAGAGCATGGGAGCGTGGGGCTGGGAAGCTGGAAAAGATGACAATATGATAAGGATGTAACCTGAAGCAACAAACAAATAAATTTATTAACTAAAAAAAAAAGGAATGGAATAGAGGATACAGCCATTCGGCCTGGTTTTGCAGACCTCCAGGTGTAGAGAAGACATGGAGCTAAGGTAAAATACAAGAGAATTGTGGTATTGGCCCATGCCTTTGACTTCAGCGGAGACGGGGGGCGGGGGGGGAGCACCGTATTGTTGGTGGTCTTATGTATTCTGGAGTCATACGGAGCGGGGTGGTGAGGGTGCATACTCTTGGTCCCACCATTCAAGAAGAGTACACCCTTGGTCCCAGCTCCCAGCACACTGGAGACAGAAACGGGCAGATCCCGGAGCTCAGGGTCAGCCTGATGCAGGGCAAACTCTAAATAGAGAAAGACTTCGATCCAGGAGTGGTGGAACACATCTTTGATCCCTTCAGATGGGAAACATAGGTCCCTGATCTCAATAATTAGAGCTCAGAGACACACACATGGGATTTGGAGGGACCTAGGTTTGGAGGCTACTTACAAAAGGCCTTCTCGATGCAGGCAGATTGTCCTTTGGGATCTCAAAATATATACACTAGAGCTGGTTTAGCTCCAAGGTGACAGAATGATTTCTTCTTTAACCCGGATTGAAAGATAACGCTTTGTATGTTGTCAGAAGGCCAAATTTGCTTCAGGAGAAGTACTACCTAGCCCCCCCACCCCACCCCCCAAAAATGAGGGCAATTGTCCTAGGGTTGGTATTGGGGCAGGGCTCTGTTCTTATCGTTCCAGGAGAATCGAAGCATTCATTAGGGGAGCCCAGGGACGGCTGGACAGCGGAATCCTCAGCAGAGAGCAGAATCAGGCAACAAGGAGGACGAGTGACCCAGTTGATTCTGCCTGGCAGACTTCCTTAATAGCTGTCTCCATCGGGGGCCTGCAACCACCACGGCAATCCAATGTCACTGGGACCGCTCAGCTCTACACAACGCCCCGGCAGGAACCTCAGTGAAGCCTGCAAGATCAGCTTCTGCCTACAAACCCCTTAGGTCATCTAAACAGCTGAGAACAGAAGGACTGAACATAAAAGGAGTGTACTAACATTTTTAACCATTTTTTCCATTTGGGTTCGGGCCCCAAACAGGTCTACTACGACCCAAATCAGCAGGAAGTCACTTTAAGAGAGTGACGTCCCATGCCCAGAGGGTGAGGAAGGTGTTTTCTGCCCTTCTTTTTGGTTATTTGAAGGATAACTGAAAACTCTGATATTTAGGGGAAGAGACTACAAGCTGATAAATGGTCCTGTCTTAATGGGTTTTGGAGGTTAGCCCCAGGGACTTCCTACTTTTCCTTTTCTGTATCCTTCTTCCTCTCCTATGTAGGAGTGCATGGGCTTGAGAAAAATGAAATATAGACATAGCACAGGAAGGTCCAAGAAGAAGGGGCAGATTATTGAATATGCCCTTATACCTTTGTATATTGATACAAAATTAGTAGTTTATTTGGCTAAAGTGGTATTGACCATTGTTTATTGTGCAAAAATAAGATTGTATTGGATTACATCAGTATTGATCTTTGTATATTGATACAAAATTAAGATTATAGTTGGCCACAATGGTATTGACCCTTGCATATGGACGTAATATTAAGATTGTATTGGGCTACATAAGCATTGATCTTGGTATATTGATACATAATTAAGAGTATATTTAACCACAATTGAATAGATCTTTGAATATTGATACAAATTTAAAGGTAATGCTTCCTAATGGTATCATACCTAGAGATACTTAAAAATAAAATGTGAAGCTCTGACCTCTTGATACCAACCGTCTAAAACGGTCTAGGATAGTTAAGTAAAACAAACTCCTAGTCATGCAAACATGTCACTTTGTTAGCTACTATGACAGTCTATCACAGATATTCTCTAAACTACCCAGTAATCAAGTTGCTAAGAGACAAGCAACATTTGCTTATCTAAATACAAGAGATGGATAGGGCATCTTCAAAAACCCCAAGAGATCTGCAGAATATGGCATTCAAAGATGTCATCTTAAATCAAGGTTTTTTTTGATATCGAGACATATCATCGCCTGAAAGCACCCCCTATTCTACTCCAAGTAGAAGATAAGCATCGAAGAACCTCCACTGTAAGATGGTTGAATTAGTGGCAAGCCTATCTCTTGGCATGAAAAAACCCCTTGCACCAACTGCAGACAGACTGCTGTCCAAAAAGGACAAAACTTGGTAGCAGGGAAGTCGACAGCCTAACTCTGCCAAGACAGGGTAGGTAAGTCCTTCATAATCCCTGCTCTACAACAAATGTCTGTCAGAGAAACAGGACCCAAAGGCTGAAGACTGATGCAGAAATGTATGGAGAGAAAATGGGAACTGTCCAGGCAGTCATTGATATGTCCTTTCTTAGTTTTGGAAGCTGCAGGCCCTGCACTTCCTATATAAGCAAATATATTTATCCCTCTCAGGTCTCTGAGGTGGTTGAAGAATAGACAGCTAGAGTCTCATAGTTAAATTTTGAGTTGTTTAGGAATCAAGAGGGTGTTATAGATCTAAGAAGATACTCTTAAAAGTGTGTTGCAAATTAGTATGAATGTTGAGTCACATATAGACCTTTAAACTCAAGGAGATGGTTAGATAGTAGAATGTTCAAGTCAGGGGCCAAATATGTATAAACTGGACATTGGGAAGGTATACTGGGCCATTTAACTCTCATAAATGTGGCATATTTATATCTTTTGTTTTGTATAATACTTACTGTAATAAGAGAAGGAACCATCTGTTGGACTGAAAGGGGAAACTTCTGGGGGGAAGAGGGTGGAAGGGCGGGATAGGAAGGGGGAATAGGGAGGGGTTTGTTACTGAGATGTAACTTGAAGAAAAAAAATAAAGTATTTAAAAAAATTAAAAAAAAAAAAACAATCTAATGCCGAATGGTAGGTCATCTTGATCTATACAGCGCCCATTCTTCCTGTCTGTCATCCTGGTCATCCCTTTCTGGTCCTGTGTCCTCTATCCCCTCCTAACAATGGGGTTCTGAGGAAGAAGACCTTTTCTCCCATTTTGAAAGGGCCTGGTGTCACTGAAGTAAGAACCCTCTTTCATTGCCACAGGGAATGTTTCCAGGGCATGGCAAAGGTGAGATATGTGAAGAGAGTTGCTGAAGGGTTCTGGGAAAGAAATTTCCTTGCTCTGAAGGCAATGCCGCTGAAAAGTCCACTCTGTCCATGTCCATCTGGTCCTTGTGGAGTCTGCAGATGCAATGCTCAAAACTATCTCAGTTCTCTTTCTATGGCATTCAAGCCACTGCAAAGACAACGTTAATACAGCAAAGTGCTCATTTTAAGTACTTCTAGAGAAGTGGGGCTGACGTGGTCACCTTATTCTGAGCCCAAGCAAGGCCATACTCTTCACCCCAAGATATATGAGCCCATGCACATTCTCTTCTGAGCTATCTGTCATTGGACTTCCTTTTTGGTTATTGTTGTTTTTTTTTTTCTTTTTCCCAGCAGAAACTGTTCTAGTTTATATCAGCCAACTAATGAACTATTAAAAACAGTTACTTCTGTCATGTTGACTTTTATTGACACTGTGCACAAAAAAAAGTTAACAAAGATATGGCAAGACATTTATGATCTTGGCACTGGATAAAAGGAATGCAGGAATTTGAAACCCTGGGAAAATGGCTCTGCAAAGGCCGATGACTCGTCTTCTGACGTGTGTCATTCTGCTGATATCTTTTGATTCACTTTGTTTTTACTTTTTATTGTTTTTTTTTATTTTGTGAATTTCATATCATGCACCCTGTTCCCTCTCATCTCCCACCTCCACTCAGACCAACCTCCACCCTTGAAACCTCTCCCAACATAAAAAAAATCTCATTGTGGAAGCAGTAGTGTGTCCCACAATATTCCATTTTGTCCACATATTTTTGCTTGCAAATGTTCATTATAATGATTCCTTGGTCTGGTACAAGGCCTCTGGCTTCTGTTACTTTGTTAATATTGGAACTCCATGTCATGGAGATCCTGAGGTTTTAGGTCTGTGAGACTGGCCTTTTCATGCACTCCAGCAGTTCATCCATGAGGTATATGTTGGTGTGGGTCAACTCAAAGCCCTGGTTCTGGGCCTGCACCCCCCCCCCCCATCCAGAGCCAGTTCTAATGAACTCCCAGGAAAGCTGCAGGTCCTGCCTGCTCTTCTGAGTGCTACAGCAGGTAAGGGATGGACTAGTTCTTCTCCTCTCATGAGCCCATCAATGCCAACTCTCCCAGCTGCTACCTGTGTTGAGAGCAGCAGAGTGTATAGATCTCCCTCTCACCAACACCAGGGGAAACCAGACGAAAGGGAGGGCTGGCTCTCTCACACTAATACCCTCAAAGTTGGATTACCCAAGTCCCCCACATCTAAGGCCAGCTGTATGTAGTGTGCTGCCCAGGCTAGGTACAGGGCCTGCTCTCCCAAGTGCTGTAGCATGTGAGGGGCAAGGACAGGTTTCCTGCTCTTGAGATATCATAGACCCAGATCTCCTGTCTGCCACTGGTGGTGAGGGCAAAAGGAAGGGGAGGGGCTCTCTTCATCACCAATACCATTGCAAAGCAGACTGGCAGAGCTGGCTCTCTCACACTCACTCCCTTGAGGCTGGCTCGCCCACAACCCCCATATCCAGGGCCAGCAGGGTTCTTCTAGACTCTGATTTGCTTCCTGTTCTGGAAGCCCATCTGGTGCTTGCCTGGTGCTGAATTGATGGTTGTCATAGGCTAGCTCCCTGTCCAGGCCCCATGGCTCTGAACTAGTGTTGATCTTTGACTTCAGTTTTTCCCAGAAATGTTAGGTTACTATTCATTCAGGTGTTCATAGTTCAGAACACTGTATGTAGACATAACCTCGCTCCTCTCTGCCACCTACTGATGCACATGTGACTCAGCAGTCACATCTGCAATGTCTCTATGGACAGGTACTTTTTGTGTGTGACAGTTTTGTGATTTGTTACATGATTTTATGTCAGTACAAGTTAGAGATGTAGCAGAAATGGCATGCATAAGTATATGAGACTTCTGGAGCAGGCTATTAATTGAACTTAATCATACTATGGATGATGGGAATGATACTGGTGGCAGTGGGGGATAACATTTTGGTTTAATGAGATTAAATCTAGATGCAAAAGCCTTTAAAGACTAAGATCATTAAGTCTGTTTTCTTAAAACAAAACAAAACCTCACAGTCATTCATTCTCAGTACATTGAACAGTAACATATCTCTGCATTAAACATTACCCACTGCAAAAAGAAGCTTCTCTGCCCAAAGTTGGAAGCAGCACAAACTTATGGATATAGTCATAACAATTTAGAAGTCAGTTTGAGAATATGACCATTTAGGAAAATAATGCCAATAAGTTTTCCCCAAGGACCTATGATATCACACTGGTCATGGGAAAAAAATTTTTTTAAGTCTGCAATGTGTTGTCACATTAATCTTTTTCATGATGTTTAAACAACCTGTCTTGACTTCTAAAGAGAAGTAATTTCCAACATTGAGAAGCACAGAACACATACTGCAGTTATTCTGATTTGACGTCATGTTTTTTTTTTTTTTAATTTGACTTGTAGATCTTCATAATGAAAATAACATCAGAATGTCATTGGTAGAGAGTAAGTGTAAGATGTCAGTCAGGATGAACATAAATGGGTACCTGTCAAAGAAGTGGAGATGATTTTCATCCTCCTTTCAGAGGATGCTTAAGCAGTTGTCCTAATAATGTGTATCCATAAGTTAGGACAGGGATTCTACAGCCATTTTTGTTTTCCTGGATGCACTCTCTCTTCTTGTCCTATTTGATTGAGTACTTTGATACCAAGCTCTTCTTTCCAGATGTCTAAAGAAGTTCCTCACTAGCTCAAGTGAGAATATCCCACAATAAACCCTTCTCATCTGAGTCTTTTTTCCCCATCTCCTCTTCTGTCCTTTCATTTGGTAGTGAAATTTTCTTCCTGTCATAAAAGAAAGCATGCTTTTTTTCTTGTTGGACTTTCTCCCCTTTCTTCTCTCTCCTGACATTATCTGTGGACTTCTATTTTGTATGCGACAGCAACAGACCTCAGCTCTTTTGTAGTTACAGACATGTAACTTTATATTGAGATTCTATTTTTACCCAATTCAAACTACAGGACATATATGCGTTTTTTAAAAAATGATGCCGTCATTATGCTAGCTTGTTTCACTTGAAAATTCATACTAACCATCATTTGTAAAGTTTGAAATTCAATTGAATTTTGCTACCTTTTCACACTTTCAGTATTTGTTTCATACTACTTATAAAATGTGTGTGTGTGTGTGTGTGTGTGTGTGTGTGTGTGTGTGTGTGATATCCATGCATGTGTTTAGGAAGCTAGAAGTGCACAGAGGCTGGGATTCAGTGTTGGGTAGGTTTACCTAGAACTCTCTGGTTTATCGAGATGAAACTGGCTGCCACTGAGTTTTCATACTGGGATGTTTTATTAAGGTGGAAATATGTTATGACTAAACTTCCTCCATTCTGAGATTTACAGGGGTATGCTCTTGTGTCTGGGTTTTTATCTGGGTGCTGGGGATCTGAACTGAAGTCTGTGTGTTTGTGTGGCAAGCACTTTAACAAATGGGCCATAGCCTCAGCCTTCACAATTGTCTTTTAATTCTACTCGGAATAACCTTTTACTATTCTAGGTTAGTCTGTGCTGCTGTGTACCAGACATGTTCTCATTGCCATTCCCTTTGCAGATCTTCCTCGCCTCTGTCCTTCCAATTACACTTGTGTCTTCTCTCTAACTCCCTCCCCAGTATCTATGCCTCATCTCCTTCGGAGCCCAACAAATCTTGGACCCAAGGTGTGCTGCCGGCTCTCTCAACTCAGTTATGTGCTTGGCCTGGAACCTTAAACCACTCAGCCTGGTACCAAGGTTTACCTCTCTACTTAGTCATACACAAGGCTAAGTTGTTGCTAGTTCTCCAATTAAGTGAAGTCATAAAATGCATGTCAGCATTATGTAGCTTGGAAGCCTGGTAGGTGTTGTTGCCATTTTGATCTGGGAGTGTTGGAGTCATGAGTCCAGTCTTAACAGGGCTTGCTGGCTCTCTACTAAATATGTTTTTCCTCTTTGTGGCTTCCCAAACAGGACTTCACCTAATTGGAGGGGGGGGGGGAAGAAAACTAGGTATTTACTTGAAATTCTTCCTTCTTCTCAAATTCATGGCATTAGTTTAATCTATCCTGTGGCAAAAAAAAAAATTTGTTGCTATTTAGAAAGATACTATAACATCTGGGTTCTGTTAAAACACATAGAAAGGAGAAAAAAATTGCATATAGAACATCTTTAGTTCATCAAAATGTATGTACTCAACTGAAATAAAACTGGGATGTGGACACTGGTGGTCACTTTGGATGGTGATATTCTTAGTGTCTTGTTGTCTTCACAAAGCATTACAGTGCTCTTCAAAACAGTTGTCATGAACACAATTTACATTTGCAATAAGAATGAAATGAAACCTTAATTTCAAAATATTTCTTTTGAATTTCCTTCCTAGTTTTAGGTCAGCATCAGAGCCAGGGACATAATGAGGCCAACTAATATTGCTAAGTTAGCCAGCTCCCTGGTGATTTGGCTTCACCTTCAGAAAGCAGCCCTATCTTACCTTTTGTTTCAAGGTGACTATTCATGACTGCATTAAAAACACTGCCTATGCATTTCAAATAGCTTCTGCTGTTTTACTATATTAAATTGTTTGATAATTTAGCAATTCTATCTCTGATAATCTACTTTAAAGATTTGTTGTTCAAAAAAAAAAAAATTACTGGAGTTAAAAAAAAAAGGGTCCAAAGCCAAAATGGCCCTGAACTGGAACTGGTGGGAAAAAGCAAAACAAAATAGAAACTGTATATTATCTCTAGAAATGATCTTCAGTTGATAAAGCAATGAAAATGACTACACATACATGTAGGTAACAATCTCAAGATATATTGCTTAGCATAAGAAAGAGTGTAATGCAAACAAAGCCATTCTTAATACCCATTATTTAAGAAATCAAAGACATTTGTAAAGGAAATTCAGGTTATATGACAAATTTGCATATTAGTGGACTAGAAAACATACTCCCAAATGTTCCACAAAACTAAACTAAGGCTTAATCAAGGCAGATAGAGATTACCTTCAGAAAAACATTAAAAATTAAGTATAATCATGAGGAGGAGAGAGGTCAGATGATAGCCTGCTTGCCTAGCATGTGTGAAGTCTTGATTAAAATGGTCTGGATCATACCCCTGTAATCTCATCAGTTGGGAGGCAGAGGCAGGAGGATCAGAAGTTCAAGATCATCTTCAACTACATCTCAAGTACAAGACCAACCTGGGCTACAAGAGACTGTCTCTAAAAAATAGAAAAAAAATGTAAGTATGAGATCAACAGTTATTCTTGACTCATCAGACAGGAAAAGAAGTGCATATAATACAGAGATTATTTTCTATGAGTAAATAAAATATAGGCTCAATTTAAACATTTTTAGTAGATTTCCCTCATTTGTTTACATTCAGTTTCATTTAAATTTCAAAGCACATCAAAAAATGTAATGAATAATGTGATGACCTTCTACTTTACAATGGCTAACATCTTTGATATATTTATTTCATCTATTTTTCTGAAGTTTTAATAAGTAAATGATCATACTATGACTAATATTTTTGAGTAGTTTGGGATGGATCTCATAAAAGGACAATATTTCTATATAAATACATATCTGCCATCAAAACTAAAAATAAAACAAAATTTGTTTTACTCTACTACTCCATCCAAATTTAAATTTTGTGTTATTCCCCAAATGGTGTGTGTTTTAGGATGCTAAGAAAGGATGATGCATACAGCACTTACTTGAGGTGCTATGTATTTCTTTCAGTCTAGAGCCACCAGATAACCCTGACTCCCCTGACTGGGGATGTGGGGATGGGACTTAGGTCTTGGTGCATGCTAGGCAAGGGCTCTGCTTGCTCAGCCTTCCCAGACTCTGCTTCTCTCTTACAGATGCTAACTTGTTACATCTTTGTTTCCTGGTTAGGCTGCTTTGCCATGCTCCTACATCCTGTTTACTGTAAAACGGATGTTCAGTCTTTGGGATGTTAAGTTCCTGTTGAATGTTTTGGGAGTGACTGGAGAGTGGAGCCACCTGTTTGGTAATAGTTCATGAGGTCCCCTCGCAGGATGTTCATGGTCTCTAGTTCTTCCTGTGTTATCATGAGAACACTGCCTCAAAATAGAAGTGGTTCCAGGATTTTTCTCAAAGTTCCCCCCCGCCACCACCGGCAGTCTCTGTATTGATAGGTTCCCACCAGAAGCTGAAGTACAACAACAATCACTTTTTGACCTAACTCCATAAGTTTAAATTTACAAAAAACACACACAAATACACACACACATGTACAAACACACACACACATATACAAACACACACACAAATACATAAACATATACAAACACATACACATATACAAACACACACACAAACACACACATATATACACACATACACATACATACACACATACACACACATATACAAACACACACACAAACTCACACACACAAACACATGCATG
>CAJQZJ010033886.1:1265233-1321352 GCA_907164525.1 Lophiomys imhausi | reverse complement strand
ACACACACACACACAAATACACACACAACCATACACAAACACACACACACACACAACCATACACACACAGACACACACACACACTCACACACAGAATTTTCAAAATTCCTCACATAGCTAAGGATATCCTTGATTTTGAAATATGACTACCTAAAATAAACATCCTATAATGAGCTACAGAAACACATATCAAATCAAGCTGCTTCAGCGGAGGATTATTTTTTTCCTCAAGTATGAGCTCAAAGCTCTTTTAAAACTTTTCGTGTTCTGATAAAGTGAAATATCAGCATAGTTCATTCATTCAGTAGGGCTTTGATGGTTTTGCTGTGTAAGCACCCGGAGACTCTCACACTGCCTCTTTTCTGGGAGTCTCAAGACATGGAAGACAAGTGTGCCTTTGTGAGGTTTGCTGTGCCTCCCAAACTGTGCTCTCTGCCAATCAAAACTGACCAGTCAAGCTGTGCCAGGCTCCTGCATCAGTGTTTGGGCACCTGCCAGTTCCTAAGCCTGGCAGCAGGATTAGTGCTGCGTCAATACGTATCCTACTTAGTTGGAATATGGCAAAAATATGATGTTTTAATGGTTCTTTGGGAAGGTACTTAAATGTTCCATTCAAACTCTGGTCTCTGGACACACCATATTTTTGATATATTTATATAAACAACAGGTATAATTTATGCGATTTAAGAAAAATAAAGATTTAAATTAATGTCTTTAACTACTTGACTGTGTCCATTTGCTTGGTTATTATTGAGCAATTGGGGGTCGCTACCCTAATTAATGGATTAATGATTAATTAATACACCCTAATTAACGGATAGACACCCATCTCTCTGGCATTCTGTTGATGTTTCACCATGAATCTAGACCATGACTCTCGTGTTATGCAGTGCTCTTACTGACATTACGCTTGGACGTTGTTATGTGTGTGGAATAAGTGGGAGTGTGGATTTATCTTTAGTTAGTATTTAGCTGAATAGATTTTAAGGCTCAGAATGACTCCTTGGACTGTTTTCACAGTTAAGTGAATACATTCTTTTGCATTATTGAAAAAAATACAAGAGCTCAAAATATTAGAAAGTTAGGCAAAGAAGGAGGCATAAATTGAAAATGACTTCGTTTCCAGTGTTATTAGCAATCTGCTTTCTTTTTCAGAACTGCCTCTGGCTGGAAAGGATTATATAGTATATGTTCTTCAAGGTGTTCTGTAAAATTTTCATTTTTTTCCCACGAGTTCTTAAGCAAGAAGCCAAAACTGATGTTTTTTTTTTTTTTTTTTTCTGGGCCTAAGTACATTTCGTGATCATCAGAAGCCTATTTCATGGTCTGCTGGACTTTAGTGGAGATGGTTGGTAATGAGATAATATTTATTTATATGGAAAATAAATTTACAACTGAGTGTAAAAAGCATGTAAGCAAGCGTTACCTGCTTTAAAATTTCACAGTGAAACCGTAGGAATGTGTCACATTTCTTCAGGAAAACACTTTGTCTATGAACACACTAGAAATCTCTCATGCACATGCCTAGAAACATTCATACACATACACACATACACATGCACATGCACATGCACGCGCACATGCACACACATGCACGAACGCACACACACACTTTTTTAGGCACAGGTATATGAGTACTTTGGAATGCAATGGTGGATGTTTCTTGCCATCTAATAAAAGTGTCAAAAATATTACTAAGTGCAAAATGCTACAGTTTTGAAACCAATTGACAGCAAATGTTAATTTTATTTTATTTTTATAAAGTAATGAAGTGATTTATGTTTTTTTCCCCCTGCCAAAAGAACAGTGAAACAAACTTCTGGAGTGTCTTCCGGTGACCTTGACAGCTGATAACATTTCATAACATTTCAGTCTGACAGCTTGTGGCAGGCTTCTGGCCAGCGCACCACAGTAAATTGTGGCTGCATTGCAGGCGACAGCTTAGTTCCTTACAGAAACACCAGCGTTCTCAGGTTCTTGTTGATGTTGGGGCTGTAGACTCCAAAACCACACTCAGTCTGCCATGTCTTGGAAGAATCATCAGTGTGTCAGAACTTAATGTGATTTATAAACATGCTTTGTTCCAAAAAACACACAGTGTGATACCTTGATGGTGACAACTATGACAATCTTTTATGATGAAGTCGACTGTGTTGAGACAGGGAAATAAGGCTTGGTCTGTGGTCAGACTTACGCCTCCACACAGCTTCCCACACCGTGTCTAGATAATGATAGATAAGGACGCACAAAGCAAAATATGAGGCCGTCAAAATACATCTCACTTTCTTTTGGCCCTCACTCCCCTTAAGCTGGTGTCTTCTCTTTCTCTTTACACTCATCTTTGCAGGAGCCAAGGAGGCTCTGGCAGTTCCTACTGACTGAATGCCTTTTGTGGAGGTTCTAAGACACTGGTCTGTGTGGAGCTTAAATGGTGAAACTGCCTCATTTGTCCTCACAATTTCTTCTGTTTGCTTTAGTGAATTACCAACATTTAAAAACATGTTTTCATATGTGAGAACCAGGCTCTATGTGTCCCTAGGAATACAAGAAGCAACTTTCAGCATTCGTAACCACCCAGGCTTTCCCTCAGGCGAAGCTGGCGATGACCAGACTCTGTCCAAGCAAGGCCTGCATGTCCTCTGGAGTTAATGGAATTTTACTCCCCTTCTTGATGGCTTTACTGGTGTAGCTACTGCAGAGACTGAGTGAGCTGTGGCCTCTGAGTTTGGCTCTTGGTTGAGCTTTAGCCCCTGAGGTGTGTTGAAGGACTGTCGTGCCAACACAGCACTTCTGTCTAGAACGCCACATTCTCTCAACCCCATATTCCAATAGTGGAGGGAAATACTTGGTTTCCTTTTAAAACGCTATCAGACCTTGGAAGGGTATAGAAGAAACTCTAGCTATTGCCTTCAAGACCATAAGACGTAAGTTGAGTTACTCCTATGAAAAACTGAGAGAAGAGCAGGTGTATAGCTCACTAATAGAGCAGAGCCCTAACATCCAGGAGCCTTTGCAGTCTGTCCTAACACGGGAGGTGAGGCAGCAGTGAGAAGGGGGGCGGGGGTTGATAATTCAGTCTTTTTCCTCAGGAAGGCTACCCCTTGCCACTTCCTATCCTATATTTTTTCTGGGTCCACAGTAGTAGTAGCTAGTGCCGAGGCTGGAGTGCCAGGAACTAGGTGCTTCATCCAGAGTCTCACTGAAGCCCAAGCTACTCTTACATGGGTCAGCAGGGAGCCTTCCCAACCAACAATCCCCAAACTCCCACATCTCATGATGCCACGGGATGAGTAGTGTTTGTCTTCTATAATATCATTTATTATGATTTCTTCTCATTTGCATTCATGCTAAATATTAAGAGTCCTATTGTTTTAATTTAACAGTAGATTCAGTGCTACTTTCCTTAGTATTTTGTCATGTTTTTATAACATATGTCATGTGTTTTTACCATCCTGTATGAAATCCTGAAGCTAGCTCCTCTGTGTTTTTCACCATTGGTTATGAGGGCCTGATGAATACGTGTGTCATAGGCACACATTCTCTCCATTAATAGAGGTATTACTGTAAGCCTGTGTTAATGTCCCACTGGAAACAAGCCTGCAGGAATGTTCATATTTTCAACAGGTTTTATTTGCTGAATTGCTCCCTGGTGCATTCTTTTGGAGTAAAGTAAGAAAAAATGCATTTCTTACGCCTGACATTTGGGTTTTATTTTAAAACTGTCCATTGTTTTTATTCATAGCTACATGCACTGTTGCCTAAGGCTGCTTTGTAAAAGTACTTGTGCAGGAAACCTGTTGATCCTCAAGTTCTCACTTTGTGCTTTTATGTTCAACCCCAGGTTGGATCTGTTGGCTGAGCGATGAGTACAGAGAGCAGCCCATGGCTTGCTTCAGCTCCGCTCCAGACAAGACTGTGTGCTGCACTTCCCTGTCTCCTCTGGGCATTGTGATTATGGGTCCCGACTAACCTAATGTTTGCCAGGTGAACTGGAATATAAAGTTATGTCCACAGAGAAAGAACATTTCCTTTCCGTGTGAACCTCGAGACAAAGGCTTTGTTATTATTATTTATTGGAATATAGTTTTTCCAGAGTGTAGGGGGACCCAGTATAGATGCAGCACCACCATGGACTGAGAGGTCGGGGAGCAAGGGCCAAAACAAAGAACAAGCAAAAACCCAGCAGTCCTAGCTGCTCAAGAGACTGAGGTAAGATCCTGGGCAATTCTGTGGAACCTTTTAATGAGAGGCTCGTAGTTCAGTGGGAGAGTGCTTGCCTAGTGTGTGCAAGCATCCCCAACTGGAAATATAAAGAAAAAAGAAAAGGAGTGACCGGGCTCAAGAGGCCACTTTTGCAGAGAGTGGAGAAAGGAATATGGTATGTGAAGGGAAGAGAATGGTATGAGTCTGAGGAAAACTCACAGGGAGTGTGAGGGGTTGTCCTGTTACTGAGCCTGCATCTTTCCTCTTTAACTACTTCCTAGATATGCAAACATGCCCACACATTCTAACGACAGCCACTGTCTTGATGAAAAATGTCCTTTTGGGACCCTGGGCTTTACCAGGATTTCCAATGGACTCACCACAGTAGCATTTTTATAGAGCTAATTGTAGCCATTCGGCAGACAATTCATTAGAAACTGTAATCGCCTTAGTATATGTGCATTGGAGTAATGGTTAGTTTTTGGCTGCATTTCCTTAAACTGTGCATATAGTATTATGGTTCTGGTGTACACTCAATATTGCATCTGACAGGGAAATTACGACCTAAAATTAGCAAGGAGGCAAAATTTCACTTTTAATCTTTTAATAGCCTATATAAAAGGGCATATGTGGCTTTGTATATATGGTACTGTACACTAATTCATGAGTACATTGAGAGTAAAAAGCCTTTGAGCCATACCAAATGAGAAGAGGGGAACATTGTTCAGATCTCTGATCCTTTAGATTCAGTATTGTTTCTTATTTGTTGCTGTGATAAACACCACGACCCAAAGCAACTCCCAAAGAGGAGAGGTTTATTTTATATTATAGGTTATAGTCTATTATAAGGATTATCAAAGTAGGAACTCAAGGCAGGAACCTGGGGGCAGGAACTGAAGCAAAGGCACGGAAGAATACTGCTTACTGGCTTGTTTCTCATGGCTTGTTCAGTTGGTATTTTTTTTTTTTTTTTTAGGTTTTTTTGAGACAGGGTTTCTCTGTGTATTTTTGACTGTCCTGGACTCACTTTATAGACCAGGCTGGCCTTGAACTCACAGAGATCTGCCTGCCTCTGCCTCCCTGAGTACTGGGATTAAAGGCGTGCACCACCACTCACGGCTCAGTTGGTATTCTTATACAACCCAAAAGGACCTGCACAGGGATAGCATCACCTACAAGTGGGCTGAGCCTTCCCTCATCAACCATTAGTCAAGAAAACGTCCCCACAGACTTGCCTACAAGTCGACCTTATGGAGGTATTTTTCCTCAATTGAGGCACCCTTGTAGTGAGAATTTTGAAATTTTGGTTTCTTTAAAAACACAGCTATAAGAATATGTTTTTGTTTTAATCCCAGGTGTGGGGACATGGGGCTGCTTCACAGCAGCTGACTATGATTTCCCTTGTGCTCTGGCAGGGGCGTGATTTTGCCAGCTGCAATTGTGTGACCTTTAGAGTTCTAGGAACTTTTCAGAGGCTATATATATGCTAGAGCTCTGATAGGTGGGTTGCTGGTTGGTGGTTGGATGCTGTTGGTTGCTGTTAGTTGAAGTTTGTTAAGTTGTCATGTGCAAAGAAAGAAGGAGAAGGAGGAGGAGGAGGAGGAGGAGGAGGAGGAGGAGGAGGAGGAGAAGAAGAAGAAGAAGAAGAAGAAGAAGAAGAAGAAGAAGAAGAAGAAGAAGAAATTAGATGTTCTGATGGTGAAGATCAATCTTGCCCCTAGGAACTCTATGCTCCTAATCAGCAGGAAGTAGTTTAAAGAAAACACCCCCTTTACCCTCTATCAGTTTTTCTCTCCTGTCTCTTGTTAGGGGGCTAAAAGGGTAGAAGAAAAGGAATGGAGAAGGGTGGAAGAAAGAAGAACCCACAAAGTAGGAAAACACCAACTACATTCCCTCTTCCCAGGTGACAACCTTTTGTCAAACTGACAAAAACCTAACTATCCCATAAGTCATTAACTAACTTTGAAGCTCTTGGGATTGAAGTGTAGAGACAGGTTTAAGGAATAGTTCCTGTCTGCCCTCCTTCAGGTTTGCTCCAGTTGGCTTTAATATAAAATCTCTGTGATAGTTAGTGTTTAAAAATATCTGTCCATATGTGTGAGAATTAAGTGAATGGCACTTCTCTTTGAAATTCTCTTTGTATTTCTCTGACCATCCCACATCTTTCCTGGTTTTGACAGTCTCATTGCTAACGTCATGTCTATATTTTCATCTTGGCTTCCAACACACTCCTGGTTCTGGTTCAACATTTCAACTGCTGGTGTGTACCTGGTGGTTCCCTGGGGGCAACTTACAATTCTCTCATTCATCATATCCTCTGCCTTGTATAACTACCATGCCAAGAAATGGTGATACCACACTCATAGGGCCACCCATGATCTACCTTCTAGAAAAGTGAGAAAAGGCTTTCTCTTATGCTCTCCTCTCTCATCTCTTCTGACATGGTATTACTCATCAGGTTTTGGGGATAATTGCTTAGTTGGTCTTCCTGCAATTCTAAATTTCCCTTCAGTCCAATTCTGTGACTGCCAGAATTTAGGCAATCCACCTGCAGAGGTATCAACATGGCCTCATGGGTGCATATGGGTGGTCCCAATCCATTGCTGCAGGTTTAACCCTCTTTTAAGACTCTAGTGAACTATGTGTAGTCGGACTCCTTCTCATCTTTCTCTTTGATCAAGGAGGAAGCAGCCTTCAGTGTCCCTTTGGGGCACTTACATGCTTCCTTTCTTTGAAGGCCAAACTCACATACCACCAACTTCATAAAAACTGTACAAGAATCTCATCAGGAGCATTGGTTCCTCTATTGTCTCAATGTATTTTAGTATGTCTCATGTACACTCAAATTGTTTTATATTTATAGTTGCTTCTGTACTATTTTTATTCTAAAAATTGCATAGTATATATTTTCACTATATAAAAAGAAAGCATGCATATAGACTATCACAAAAAGATTTTTTTATGTCTGTAGAGAGACAGAAGACACATACTGTTCTTTTATTTTTCCTATATTGCTCAGCAAATGTTGTAAGTAGAATAGATGATCAGTAAACTTCGTCAAAGTTCTGCACCCATGGCCTTGCACTTGATTGAAGGACCAACTTGGTTTCTGAAATGGGCATTGGAAAGCAAAATGTTTATCTGGGCTGAAATTTTAGAATTGAAAATTTCAGAAGTGAGTAGTTTAGATGAAGAAAGTCTAAACTTAAAAGCAGTTGTAACCATCATGCCATGATCAATGTAACAGGGACTATGGAAGAATTTGGACTGGAAAATGGGAAGCAAGCAGTTTGAGTTCCTCAGTCATGGTCAATGTATATGCTTTGGTCCAGAGAAAACTATTGACTCATCTGGTGTAATATGAGCACCAGGATTATTTCAGGAAGGGGTGTCAGTGCGAGAGGAAAGGAAATATGATGCAGTAGCGTGTGCATCCCGTTCTCCAGGGGTCAGCCATCCACAGCCATGACTCATAGTTGCCACTTTGTTTCCAACAGTCTTTTCATATAACATACATGTGCATGTTCAGCACAAACACACATACACACCACACAGAGACAGACATGAACACAAAAATGTATACAAGAATGCACACACAGAGAGAGACAGAGAGAGAGAGAGAGAGAGAAATTTGACCTCATACTCTACTTCTTAAATATAATCAAGGCTCAGAAAGTGAAAGCTCTCAAGTTTCTTACTGAATAAAAATAATATTTTGTGTGCAAAAATATTTTGCAATTTTTTTGCAAACATACTTGAATATTTATTTATATTGACTTACTTTTTAAATATCAGATCACACGTTATGAATGGTGTGGGTTTCAGCCTCCTTTAGTCTGCTGATGCTGTACCCTTCTTTTATTTCCTTGTGTTATTTGCTGAAGAAGCCATGTCATCTGCTCTGTATTGCCCCAAATCAAGTCCTTTGTTAACCTAAATTCAAATAAAGCCCCAGGAACTACAGTTACTTGTGACTTAATACAGGAAGAAAAGGCAATAGAATTTATGGAAAGATAGAATGAACAAGCCCCATACAGTTTGAAGGGTAGCTTTTGCATATGGAAATTTCTTTGGCATTAAACATATTTATATACTCATGAAATTTCCAAGACAAGTGCACGAGCTGTTTCAGAAGTTAATTTTTAAGAAGTCCCCAGCAGTTGTGTGACATAATATATAGGGTGGCAAGTCTCTTGGAGTGTTAATTCAAAGTCATGGGTTGAAGGTAAAAGTACTACATTAGGTGTCTTTCTTCATGATAAATTTCAAGTTTCAATAGCAGGCAAATAAATCAGTACAAAGGCATTTAAAATAAAACAAGTTACTGTTCTAATACAGGGGACAAGAGAGGAGCAGAGAGCTCTTTGCAGTTGGGGGACCGGGAGCAATGAGATGGGGACCCACTGGGGCAGAGCAGTTGGGCTCCAGGAAGCTGAAGAAGCTGTGCACTTAGAGGGGCATCCTTCTTCGAAGGTTCCACGTAGCTGCCCCCATGAGAGGAGCACCTTGTCTGTTTCCATAGCTCCCACCCCTCCATATTGACTTCTCTGAGCTCTTCTTCTGTTTGATGGCCTGTGGTAAAGCCTCATGGCTTCATAGATTTACCCTTGTTTCTTCCCGTTCTGGGCGTCATTTCATCCCAGATTCTGTCTACCTGTGGACCGTGCTTTCAGCCACCCTCCTCAGACTTCAGTGCCCTTCCTCCTCTCCCCTGCCTTCCTTGCAGAACAAGAGTCCTCTGTATGGTTTATTCAGTGTGTGTTCTCCATCGCTCTCTTTCTTCAACTCTTTGGTTACCCAGACTCCAAACTGGTGAGTTAAACTTTCCTCTGATCTCAGCACCTAATGGCCCGAGTTCCCCTGAGTGAGTCCTAAAGTGCTCCAGTTGCCCCGCCTTGACCTCCTCAGCTTCTCTTCTGTCTGGAGTGACTCTAGCATTTTACCAGCAATTCTTCCTTCCTCTGATTTCTCCCTTTATGCGGACTTCCACACTATAACCACAGTGGCTTTTGTTATTGGTTTGTTTGCTTGAGACTCAATCCCAATACCTAGGGTGGACCAGCCTTGAACTCTTAATCCTGCCTTGGGCTCCCAGCTGCTGAGATTCTAGTCATAGACTGCCGCTCTCAGATCTACATTAAGAGCTTTTAAAATGACTTAAACAATGTACTTTGCCTTGCTTTTAGTTAAAGCAAACACAAAACAAAACAAATTAAAAACCAAAAAAAAAAAAAAAAATCCACCTTCTTTATACCTGCGGGTCAAAAATCTGAACTGCTTATAATGCTTGGCCAGCATGTTAGGCAGGAGATAGCTTTTTCTTCCACTGGCCTGTTTCTCACCAGGCTCCTCCTATGGGAGCGTCAGCCACTAAATCCCACAAACAAATTACTGCCTTTTGTTCACCTGTGCCCTTTTTCGTGCTGTTCCTCCTCTTTGAAATATTGACACCTTCTGTCTCCCTTCTCCAACCCTTTACGATGCTACTGCCCTTCAAGGCAAAACTAAAGGTCACCTCATTAATGGGTCTCCAGGATGATGGAGCTGTTCACCTGCAGAGTTTCCGCAGAGTTCCATATGCACTTGGCAGCCCAGGAAGCACAAGGTTGGTTACCACACTGCTCTGAGTCCTCCTTTATATCCCAGCCCTGTCTCCTCTGGTGAGCTCAGGACCAGGCGTGTAGTGAGGAAGTGATGCAGCTGAAATTACTCCTTGCTTCCACAGTGTTAAAGGCAGGGGCTAAGGCATCACATCTGAAGATCACCTTGCTAAAATACATGTAACATGAAATCACTGCCGGAAGCAACCAGCAGGGTAGTAGATCCATTGTTAGTAAACTGCGATAAACACCCAACCAGCAGGTTCCCTCAGGGCAGCTGTGTGGGAAGGGTGGACAACATCCTTTTCTTCTGTGAGAGGAAAAACTACCACTTCCCGACTAAGAAAAAAGAAGACAATAGGCCAGCAAGAGCTATCTCATCATCTGCAAGGCATCATTTTGCTTTTTTGTTCATTTTCTCTTCTCTCATGTGGATTAGATAAATGAAGCTTTGGGGACCGGAGTCCCTAGGAAATGATGCAGCTGCTGGAGTAATGGAGTCATAAAAGTCATTCTTTGGTCTTAATACTCCTAATTGCAAGATCCTTTCAGGAACTTCAGTATTGAAACCTTGTGAAGTCTAACTCTAGGACCTTCTGTCTTTGCTGCTATCCATTGGACCTTCTAAATGTGTTTGTTGTTCACATTGCCTCCGGGGCTATGGGTAGAACCTTGAGATTTAACAAATGGTTTTAAGATGTTAAATACTCATTTTATCTTTTTGTGAGTAACAATAGAGGACTTCAGATAGCTGATGCCATCCCTCATGTGGCTTTACTGCTTCTAGCTACTAGCTGCTAAAAACAGAAGCATAAACTACAAGCGGAAGATTCATAGAGGTTCGCTTTACTTTCAGGAGTAACTGTGCCCCATGGTGGGGGCTGGGCTGTGCTGTATTGACAGGCTTCATTTTAGTTCTGCAACTCCGCTGCGTCTGGGACTGTGGACAAATATGTGGCCTTGGCCTCGGTCTCTTCATCTTTAAAATAGGAATTGCAATGATATTTATTTTGTAGGAAGGTGTGAATTAAATGAAGTTGTTTTTAAATTGTTAGGAGCAGTGCCTAGAATATAGACAGTATTGAGAGTGTTTATAAAATATGCAATATTCCTCAAGGAGCTCTGTGTCCGAGTCACATGGTTGAACTTTAGTAGAAAAAAAATGTTGAGAACTATAGCCTTGTTGTTTTTTAATTCTTGCCTTTATGAAACATGGTTATGTATTTTCTTGTTTGATACTTAATACTTTACTCTGATGGAAGGAGTGACAAATACAGTCACTGAAATCTGAATTAAGCCTCGTGATGGTCATGGACTAGCCTTCTGAAACTGTAAGCAAGCTCCCAGTTAAATGTTTCTTGTCTTAAGTTTCCTTGGTCATGGTATCTTGTCACAGCGATAGAACAGTAACTAGGATAGCATCATAAGCAGAATAAACTGATGGGAGAGTAATGATGCTGTATTTTAGAGTAATGAAGAACAATGGAACATTGATGGTACATGGAGTTTACTCCAGGGAATGAAACTTAGGGGCTTTAAAAGAACTGAGATTTCAGTTTGTGACGAATATACTATTAAATTTTGTTGGTTATAGAGAAACTGATTTTATTATTCTTTGGATATTGAAATTCATATATTTATACATATATGTATATATAATTGTATTCTTGGCTCTGCCTTTCTAAACATTACTGCTGAACACTGAAACCCACCCATAACTAGGTAAGAAGGACTTTTGATGTGAGCCACAGACTGCAACTATCCGAGAGGTCAAGATGGGACAGATCCTATGTCCACCTAGACCAGTGGCTTTTCTGGCTTGTGTTGTATGCTATTTGATTATCTCTAGTCTTCTTCTAGATTTTAGCCACATTTAGTTGGATTCTGTATAATTTTGAGATGAAACTAAAAACTCAAAGCTTTCTTGTTTTTTGATACAATGAGTACCTATAATCAATCATCTTCTACCTCCTTGTCCCTAACACAGCATCAGGAAAATCAGAGGCCAGACCTTTGTTGTAGTAAAATTAATATCTACAATTGATATGATTGTTAGGAAGCTGGAGTTATCCTTTAACCCACTTATAAATAACCGCACAGAGATACCTGATGGATTTTAACAAGCCTTAGCCTGGATAGTGCAATCTTAGCTCATTTAAGCTAGCTTTTAATGTTATTCTCTAAACAAAACCCAAATATACACATACGTCCCCTTGGGTTGTTATTCTCCACACTATGCCCATGTTCCAGGCCACATGGAATGATGTTCTTCTATGTAACCCATGGCATGTCCTCTCCTCCACTCACTGGCTTCTCCCCACCTCCAAAAGCCCTCCAACACCCCCCCCCCATGCCTACCTCTATTCCACCCAATCCAGGCTCCAGCATTTTATTCACCCAGTCAACTCCAAATTAGGTAGAGCAAGGTTCACATAACAAAGACAAGCATAGATGACAATGTCCTCATCTGGGTAGCAACCAGATCCTGGAGCCAATAATTAGCAACAAAATATAAGTAGCTTTCAGATCACCTCAACAGACCTTTGTGTTTGGGGTGTGAAATGATTCTGAGAATGAAAGTGTTCCTAAGACATCCAGTCCATAGAGTGAGACAGTGTGTCATTTGGGGACTGTGAGATGGCTCAGATGCTTGCATGCAAGCCTGATGACCTACTTTGGTCCTCAGGATCCATGTGATGGATGGTGAGAACTTACTGTTCAGTGTTGTCCTCTAACCTCCACATGTGTGCTATGGCACATGGACACACTTCCCTCCATGCACACCCCCTCCCACTGCAAACACACAAGTAAACTAAACATAAGATAGATGGAGTAAAATTAAAACATATCTTTTGTTTGCTTACTTATTTTGTTTCATTTTCAAAATTTTTCAGTAAGAGTGTGAGCTAATTTTACAGCATACTTCCCAAGTGAAATTCCCAATGCTAGCCTTTTACTGAGTTATCCCAACTTTAATTGAAAATACTGTCAGCTGAGCCAGGATGCTAGGAGTTTCTTATTTGAGCTATCTGGATCCTGAGGCAGGAGAATCTAGAGTTTGGCTTACCCTGACCTTGTCTCAAAACCAAGCCTCCCTCAAAAAGCCTTCTTTTTTTCTACTACAATACATATTTTATATTATATATAATACTACAATACATATAATTTATATTTTGTAGGATTGTCGATTCCCGACTCAACCAACATAGCAAATTATTTACTTCAGTAGCAGTATCATGGTGCAAGATAAAGACAAGACATTAAAGCAAGCAAAACCACTAGCTTAGCATCCAAGTGGTTCTGTAGATTTCCTCTTGTCTTCAACCTGAATCTTTCTCAGGATTTCAAAGTCTAGAACGACCTTGTTCTAGAAACTCTATAGCCTGTGCGTGGCTGAGTTATTGCATAGTGATAACATTTGGTTGAGTTGTTTCCATCAGCTTTCGGTTTGAGGGCTTAGGATTCCATCATTTCAGTTCATAAGAGACCCATCTTTTAGCTGTTAATTTTTATTGGTGTTTATCAATTATCAGGAGAAAAACCTGCTTTTCCAGAGATTAAAGTAAAAAGAAAATGATCCAATCTTTAAAATTCCTCACATTACCTATAAAACATCATCCTTAATAATACCACAGTTTATAATTATAACTATATATAATATCCTATATACAAATACCATTGAAATTTAGTAATACTAGAACCTCAATATTTTATAAATTTCATTTCATGTACTTAATAATCAGCCAAATCATCTTTCAATCTTTTAGTCTTTTGAGTTCATTTTGATGTCTTTTCTAATTACAAACTAGTTTTTAAATTATAATATATAACATTTTCTTAAGAATTTAGTGTCTAATCAAGCCTGCCTGGGAGGCTGAGGCAGGAGGATTACAAGTGCAAGACCTGCCTGGGTTACACATTGGATTTATAATATAAATGATATTGATAAGTTTTCATCCACTGTTTGTACTTTTTGAGAATTGACTGTAAAACCAGGTGGGTCTCCTTGTCTCATACTGAGTCATGTTTATCCTTGTCTTGGGGCAGGTGGCCCCCTGACTCTTTTTCTAACAGTAAGGGGAGAGAAGAGCAGCCAATTTGATGATATTTTGTGTCAATCTTATGCTTATGTGTTCATTCACATGAAAGCCTCACTGGAAAGGAAACCAATCTACAACACCCTGGACTCAAAACTAGCCGATTGCCTCAACTGGGCTCTACTGGATGTCATAAGCTCCCAATTTAATATTATCTGCTACTTTTAATTTGAACATTTAGTCTCCCTTCTACATGCTTAGTTCACTTATTTGAAACCAGAAATACAGCTATCTTGTATCACTCCCTGGACAGCATGGAGTTCAAGGCCATCCTAGACCACTTAGTGAGAACCTGTCTCTAATTTAAAAGCCATAAGAGTAAAGCTAGGTGACTATAGCACCCACAGAATGTAGCATTTGCCTACCTATCATGCATAGGACCCGGGATCGCAGTTCCCCCAAACAAAAATAAACAAAATAACTCAACATGTCAGACCTTATGCTATCGAATAGTCTGAAGTATTAGACCCACGGCCAGCTTGTCAGTTATTGCTTGGGTATTCATTGCCAAAACCCTTAAAATTGCTTCAGGGTTTGCAGAGCAACTCTCTTGGATGTTACCATTTGTATGATTAAGAATAATGCATGTGTATGCATGTTTTTGAAGTTTTATTGGAATACTAGGTCAATGCAGACTTACTTCCTACACATTCGTAGAATTGTAAGTTAATAAAACATCTAATGGACAGAGCCCCCTTTCAGAGATTTTTGAATAATTTTAAATGGATGCTACTTCAGAATTTATGAATCTGACTCATTGTCTTTTTTTTTTTGCTTTTGTTTGTTTGTTTGTTTTTGAGACAAGGACGTATGTAGCTTAAAACTCATTCTGTAGCCAAATATAACTTTGAGTTCCTGGCTTCCCTGCTCCTACCACATAGGTGCTGGGAGTATAGGCCTGTGCCACTGTGCCCAGCAATGAGTTCTGACCTATAAATTCCACTAACGTTCTATTAAAATATATGGAAAAAATGGATGATTTTTGTACTCAGGTCAAATGAAATGACTCAATTGTTTTGGACTTGGATTCTGCATTGAGCTCTAAGATACCAGACTAAAGGTCAAAATGGAGTGAGCCATACTAAGGTTGCAAGTTACCAACTGGAGATAAGTTATGCAATCTTCCCAGACATGAGGAGAATTGAGAAATATCTGGGCTTCCCAAACAGGCCAGCCAGACAATTAAGGGAAAAGGTTTTTTAACCTAAAGTAACCTGATGCTAAGCAAGCAGCTATTTTTCTGTTATTCTGGGTGCTTGACCCTACCTTGCAAAGAAAGTTTTTTGAAATGACTGATCTACTTTATATCTCTGTCTTGGCTTTCTTTGGACATTTTCAATCTATAAAAACCAGTCTCTGTTCTGCCAATCTGAACATTATTCTGCTTTACAGAATGAAACATTGCCTATTCTAGAACTGGAAATAAAGCCAATTAAGATGGTTAAACTAAATTGTTGTAATTTTGCCCCCTGACACCTGAGAAGTCAAGTGGGCACTGTTCTATGGATTCATGTAATTTTCAGATTATGAGAGTCGTGTTAGAATGATATTCACAAAGGACACCCAGGTTTACAATTACAACACATTTCAACTGCAATTCACTTCAAATGAAAGGAAATGTCATGTTCTACGTGACATTTACATAAAGTGTTAGCTCTTTAGTTTTAGAGCAGAAATTCGAGTTCTTGACTGGAAACAAATATGCTGTACTTGAGATTTCCATTTCATGTCCCATAGTAATTACAAAGCACAGTTAGAGAAAGCAAGATAAAATTGAAAAGTAACTAGAAGAAAGGATTTTAAGCATTCTCACTATAAGAAGCATTAACTGTTTGAGGTAATTCTCTAACTAGTCCAACTTAGGTTTTGTACCACTTGCATATATATATATATATATATATATATATATAAAGTGAATATTGTACCTCATGCATATGTCTTCTTATTGGTTCACAATCAAAAGCAGTATAAATATGATGTCTCACCCCTGAATCTCAGCTTTTGGGAGGGTGATGCAGGAGGATCTTGTAGTTGAGACCAACCTGGGCTACATGTAGAATTTCTGGCCAACCTGGACTACAGAGTGAGATTCTGTCCTAAAAAAAAAAAAAAAACCTGTCCCTCAACAAACTTACATTCTTGTTATTTAATGTTTATTTATTATTTGAAATTTAAAGACTTCAAAATAAGACTGAAATCATTAAAACACATGAAATATATTATGCAAATATATAAGGAGGCAGAGGTTTACTTTATTCACTATCGAGGGAGCCAATAAGAGGACACATTGGGTTCAAAGAGGATTCCAGATAGAAGGCTGAATATAGAATGATAATTTAGGTGTACTAAACAGGAAACTAAAGTCTTCCTCATGGGGATTACAGTATGTTTATGATAATTTACGTGTGTGTGAGTGCCTGATTGTATGTGTGTGTCTATCTTGTATGTCTGGTGCCTGTGGAGGCAAGAAAAGGGTTTTGGGTCCCTTTGAACTGGAGTTACAGGTGGTTGTGAACCTCCTGATGTGGGGTACTGGGAACTGAACCTAGGTCCTCTGCAAGAGTAGCAAATGCTCTTAACTTCTGAGTCATTTCTCCAGCCCTGTTTATATTTTCTATAGGGAAAGCATTGTTTATAATTTCACAGGTCAAAATTTTTGTTTATTTGTCAATATTCTGCAGTTTGATATAATATTGTGGAGTCTTAACTCTAATCACTGATGAACTGTTAAACAAAGACATATGTCCTAGTCAGTTGACCATTGGCAGTGCTCCCCCAGGCAGGGGAAAGGTGACCAAGGGAAACAAACCTCAGTGAGCTCTGGCTCTAGCATCTCTTCAGTGATGTTAAAGTCATAAAGTATGTTCCTACTAGCTTTGTTGCACTAGCATCACTACCATTCATGTCATGATAGCATTTACCTAAGTGCTTTAACAATACTTCTGTTGTAAACGTAGACTCGCTTGGGCTTGACAATGCCTGGTAGATACCGAGAGAAGGATGGAAAGACCTGGCATTTCTGCCTTCATGTTGAGTCTGTCCCTTTTCATGCCCAAACTTTCCCGTCAAATTCTACTCAGTTTTGCATTTTACCTGTTGAACAATTGAGAAATGTTTTGTCCAGCACTATATTAGAAGGTTAACTTGACCTAAATTTGATTGTTCTTTCCCCTAAGTCCCCTTCAAGTTAAAGACAGCTAGCAGTTACCATGATCTCAAACACTAGGCCATGGAAACAGTCTGAAGAAGTGATATTTGACTTCCTGGAAGATCTTTGTTCATCACCAGAAAAGATGGTGATACACTTTCCCTTTTATTAGTCTTCCCCCACTTCCTAATTATTCCAGCCCTGTTCCTGTAACCCTTCAAACCTCTGAAGGAGAGGCTGTGTCACAACAAAGCTACCTCTTTATCATCTTGTGGCCACTCAGTGAAGCCTACTTTACCCTGCAATGCTCTTCTGAGATTTTGTTCTATCGAAGTGCTTCTGGACTGGGTCTTAGAGAGATGGACATACAATCATTCTGTTACACTGTACCCTAGTAAAAAGGGGTCCTTCTTAGTTGCAGCAGAAAGCTCAGCAGATTCAATCAATCTTAGATTAAAATTCTTTGATCTCTCCCCCAAATATGTGAAAACCATCAATAGAACAATTAAACTAAAAACCACGGCAACTAAACCCTGTGCTGTGTTAGTTATAAGCAATCTGGAGTGAACACAATGTAAGAACGGGTAAGAGGCCAATAACCCGAACACTGTGCCATCCTATACACATCTGCAAATTTTAGTATGAGAGGAAGCCTGGAACCAATCTTCTGTGGATATGATTTTTTTCCCCCAACAAAGGTGTTCAACTAGAAACAAGACAGAATAATTCTTAAATTTGCACTAAGTATTTTGGAAATAAAAATTACATAGAACATGAATATCTAATTAAGAAAGAAAGAGGTGCCAGATGGTGGTGGCACAAACTTTTAATCCCAGCACCAGGGAGGCAGAGGCTAGCCTAGTCTACAGAGCAAGGTCCAGGACAGCCAGGGCAACACACAGAAACCTTGTCTCAAAAATCCAAAACAAACAAAAAGAAAGAAAGGAAGGAAGGAAGAAAGAAAGAAAGGTTAAGAGATTGCCATCTTCTCTACTTTTCTAGAATTAAAATATTTATGTTTGCAGATTACTAACGGATACCTTTTCTTCCTTCCTATGACTTCCTCTTATTCACTTTGCAAACTTGGCCTGCGGCTCAGGCCTAGTCCTCAATTTGTTGCCTGTAGACAGCATTCAGCAGGTGAGAGTGACTTCATCTAGTTGCACTTAAGACTCTAATATGTAATAAATAAGTTACTTATTTGTTTTTAGTTAATATACAGATTTTCAGTCATATTTTATGTTTCTGTGAAAAGCATTAAGGACAGCCTGGTGGCAAAGCTTTAGTCCCATTTACCAGGGATGATGCAAAAAGAAAACCATAGGGGTTCAGGAGTTGAGGCCGATTTTGACAACACGATGAGAACTTTTCTCAAATTGAATAAACAAAAACATACTGTATACTTTTTAACCATGTATATTTAAAGATGTAGATTGTATGTGAAAAACCGTATTTGAGAGTACCTCTCCAAGCAGCAGTTACTTAGATGCTAAAGGAATTTTCAATGCTGTTTGTTACTCAGTAGAACTAGGGTATTTTTGTACTTATCCAAGCCAGTTCTTATTTTACTTTTTAGGATAACACATTCTTTAATGTGTGAAAGAAAAATTGCCTTAAACCCCAAAGCAGTATACCTCACACTTATGCCTGTTTCTCATTTCAGCATCAACTCACTACTTTTCTGCTAGGCTAACGCTTCTCCTATTTTGGTCTCTTCATTACTGATGGGCTGCCCACTACAGCCTTTCTTTCTTGGATGTAACCTGCACAAGGTTGCACATCTCTAGGAAACTTTGAGATTCTTAATGACATATTGAAGTAATTTCACAAAAACCTCCCTGGCATGCCTGAAGGGGATGTGGGGGTGTAAGGGGTGGGGGGGCTAGAAAGCTGTAGCGATTCAAGGTCGTTAATTTAGTGTGAAGGTTATAGAAGTCTATTATTGGTAGCCAGTATTTTATGCAGGTGCATGCTTTTTCCTGTGGAGCTTGGTACCTGGGCCTGTATGCTAAGTATGAGGGGTAGGATTTATATTTTTTTGCTCTTACTGATGCCTCTATAAGGTTTATTTTTAAATACTATCTCCATTCCTCCCCTCACCTCCCCTCACCTCTTCTTTTGTTTCAGGTACTGTTCTGTTCCAACTCATGTCAATACCACACCACTTCCTGTCGGGGTAGGGTTGGTGGTAGAGAGGGGGAAGGCCAGGCATGACATTTGTCGCTTTAGGGGCTGAAATGTCAGGGTTAACTATATCATCCTGGGGCACCAGCTTTCAACCTGTTAATTCAAAAGCCTTGAACTGTTTATTTTGTAAATATAGTGAAATAAAAAAAAATTGTGAAAGAAGTCTTACCCATTTGAAAAGGGATTCAGATCTCCACTGAAACATGAAGACACCACTAATCGATATAAACATTGAAATAAAAAGGAGTCAAGTCTTCCTTCCTGAGAAGAATGCTTGAGAGGTAGCGTATTCACTCTCGTCACTGCATCATGATTTTGTTATGGAGTCTCTGTCTTTGAAATGCTCAGCGCACAATAAGCAAAGTCCTGTGAGTTAGGGAGGGCACCTCTGGCCAGCGTCACCTGGCAGTAAGGCCTTTAGCCACCCATGTAATCTTTCTGTGCCATTTCCTTGTCTGTGACATTTTGTTCCATGAATCTTGGCCACAGGGAGACAACATGTGTTTCTACCTGTGGGAAGCTCAGAACAGAGTCACTCACAAAGCCATGATCATCAAATTGTTAGCTCTTCCCATCTTGAAGGTTTAATTTGTTTTGTTTTGAGGCATTCCTGTTACAAAATCCAGGCTGACCTTAAATTTGCTGTGTAGTGCAACCTGGCCTAAACCTCAGGAGCCTCCTGTCTCTGTTCTGCATTTACAGGAAGATCGAAAAGGCTTGGCTTCAAAGCTCTACTTGGCTGAGGATACAAATGATGCTCCCCTACTGTTCAGGACTAGTGCTCTGAGGTGATGGACAGGCGGAGAGCATAGAACTCTCTGAATCTAGTGGAGCAATGGGCTCACTATATACCTAGCTGATTCCAAGGTGGTAGAGTCTAGAGTGTATATAATAATTTTAGTTCTGATAAATCTTCATTTAGCACATTTTACTTTACCAGTGAAAGTTACTTTCTAAACATCATTTATATTAGTTAGCAAAATGGTCTAGGGATGATCTCTATAGAGAGCTGAAGGGCTTCTCAGACACTTAATGCAATGTAGATTCCTATCTGGAGTCTCTGGATACTAATAAGCATCTGTTGGACATAGAATAAAGTTAATGCATGCACACACCACAGTGTTTATCTTTAAAGTAAATGAGTGTGGAGATAACATGACCACTTAACAAGTGTGGACTGATGTTTAGGACACAAATCAACCCTTATCCCAGAATTTCCTGCTAAGCTCAGCTTTCACACCAGACCCTACTGGCATGTTTATAAATCAAAGTCTGTGTTTAATATTTTCTTTCGATTTTTCTCATTACCAATCAAGCTGCATTAAGTTGGGCATTGGGGTAGTATTCATAAAGTAAAATATTATTACAGAAGATAGTTTATATGGTAAGAAATCAATCATGTGAGTCCTACAAAGAATTTTAAATCTTATTAAATCAAAGTTACAATTTTTTTTCATAATCTTGCAGAGAATTCTCTTAAAGGAAAATGCTAAAAGCAGACTGGAGAGAGCTGTGGTGTGATACATACACATGTACACTTCTGAGAAAGAAGAAATGGAGATTTGGGAAGTGGCTTTGAAAACAGAAGCATAAATCCATAAACTATGTTTTCTTCACATAAAATAGTCTATGAGGGCAAAGTATGAGTGAAAAAAATCATAAAAAAATCAGAGCAAATGGATTAAACATATAGAGTGAAAAGCCGAAGAGAAATTTCATAAATGTTTTATTTTAAAACAGTAATAGATTCCTAGGAAAGGCACAAAGGTAACAGTTTCAACATGTCCTATTGTTCATTTCTCCATTATTAACATCTTACAGATCTGTGGTTCATTTTTTATGATTAAGCAATTGGTTTCAATATAGTACTGACAACTAAAATCTGGGCTCCATCCTAGTTTCCCTAGCTTTTAATCTAGTGTCCTTCCTTTGTCTCAGAACACCTCATCACACACTCCTCTTGGATGTGATGTGTTTTCATATCTGTTTCTGTTTTGGATGCCCATGACCAGTTTGGTTGTATATCAGGCATCTTGTAGATACCTCTCACTGGGAACTGCCTCAGGGTTTCTCTCATGATTAGACTGGATTCTTGGGCTTGGGAGGGAAATCTCAGAGGTCAAGTGAAACTTTATCAAGTCCTGTCAAGAATAGACTGTGGACCCAGATACTCAATGCCATGTTGACTTTAGTCTTCTGACTGAGATTGTGTTTGCCAGGTTTCTCCACTCCTCTCTTCCCATAGCATCCTCTTTAGAAGACTGTCAGTGTAGACAACCTACATTTAAGGAATAGGGAGAGACTCTAAATCCTTAAAAACTATAAAGTAATGCATGGAAATTTACATACAGAAAGGAATATTTTTTTTTCACTTAAGTACAGAGTGTGAAAACATTTTCATGCCAGTAAATGCATTTCTACAAGATGGCGACAGCTGCAGATATTCTATGGAGCTAATTCACTGCCGCCCACTCAGCTGTCCAAAGCTGGCTCTGTGGATATATGCACTCAGAGTGCTAAAGCCTAGGACACAGATGTGCACTTTTCATAATCGCAGCTTTGGTACAGAAGACCTCGGGGTGAAGTTGTGAACCTTTCTTTGAGTCTCTACCAGGCTGTGGTACAGACAAGATCATTCACATCCGAGTCCCATCATCTAATTTTATAGTTAAAAAAAAAAGACACCATGCTAATAATTAGTTAACTTTTAAAGTGTGTTCCAGATGCAAGAGAGGCATGGGTTAGGCTCCAATATTTTCAGAAATAGATACTTTAGAAAGAAGCCAGCCACATTGAATGCTGGATGTTCTTGCAGGGCTGGCCTTCTGCCTGCTGAGACAATTACAACACGGTAGATCCGAGGTTATCTTGAAGACTCTTGCTGAGTACATGTGCAATCATCTTTCTATAGAGAACAGATGACCTCAATTTATGGCTCTGTTGGGCATTAACTTGTTTTAAATCTAACCCAATAATTACTTTGTCAAGTTGCCTACTTTGTCAAATGCTCTTTGTACCAGTTTGACCAGTTTGAGAACTTGGTGGTTTATTCATTAAGTAACACATCCAAATCTTTAACACATATTCAATTCCTATTTGCTCAAGAGACACAATTCACCTTTGTGGCAGTTATCCTTCAATAATACCATATCATGAATGTTGTTTGTACTGGTATTTCAGTCCTGCTATAAGATCCTGGAACACATGTAGGATGCCCTGCAGAACATTATTTGCCCTTGATTGAGTTTTTTGTATGATCTAATAGTACATTATCCTGTGTCATAATCTCCTTTAATGAACATGTCCTGCAAAACTGCTAGCTTGATTACATTCTTAAATCAGATTTTCCATTCTCTATCTTTTTGTAAAAAATGGATGTAACAGAAAAATGCAATTGCAATAATCTGTAAAATCTAAATCTATCAGGCAAATCTTGGAAACTTTATTGCATCTGATTTCTGTCCTAGATTTGGCTTTATACGGAGGTTGGGAATCATAGCTCATTGTTCAATCTGGCTTATCGCCTGCATTCGTTGATAAAGTTTTACGGGTTACAGATGTGTCTGTCTTCTATTTGTTGTCTCTAACTGCTTTTGGCTGTAACTGTAGAGCCTTAGTGGTTGCAATAGAAGCCTTCTATCCCAAAAGACCTAAAATATGTAGTATTTGTTTTCTAACAGAAAAAAGTAAACCTTTGTTTTGTCCATGATTTTTCGTATGTTTGGTTAATATTTTACTACTAGACAGAAGACACTGGACAGCAAGTACTCCATAGCAGCAAAAGCTATCCTTTTCTCTTATAATGAGGATGCTTTTAAAACAAGCCTAATCTAACCCTATTATTTTATTGTTCACCATTAGCATTTATCAAAGGGGATATGCTTTGAGCAAGTCATTCATCAGCTAGTCTTATATAATCAAGCTTTCTGAAATATTTAAATTACACTGTTGACAATGGGCTCCAAGTCATAAAATATTTCACTGGGCCCTGGCAAGTAGTCATCTGCTTAGGCACATAATGGCTTTGCTGAGTGAGGCGCTGAGGAAGCTTTTGTCGTTTTGCTCTTAGCGTCTTCTCCGATGAAGTGATAGCATGAGGAGATGTGTTCTGGGTAGTGAAGGGGCTGATAGATTAATATAAGTTAGATTTAGTGAATACCTAGGTTTCTGATACAGTCTTTTAATTCGGGGCATGAAGATCAACTTTGCTGTGAGCAATTAGCTTATCAGCTTATGGATGAAGTCAGGTGAAATTCGGGGGAGTCTCTTTGGACTGAAAAACAAGGTTGAAGCCAGGTGAAAGAAGGAAAGACTTTATGACCTGGCATTGCTTTCAACTGCTAAGTGGGCAGAGCCCAACTTAAGCTGAAGCAGGTGGAACAAGGAGTGATCCTATTTAAGGACAAGTGGAAGAGCCCAGAGAGGCGCGTGCGTGCTAAGGGCCCCCGATATGAGAGAGCTCCGAGGGTCCTGCTGGAGAAAGTTCTGGTAGACCAATGGCCAGATCTCCCTGAGGCAGAAGGAAGCTGGTGAGCAGAGAAAGCCTCGGCAAGACAGCAAAAGGCCAAGGACTAAACCCTGTGGCTCAGCTTTTGCCTAGAGGGGTTTGACCTGTCCGAACAGTGGCCTGAACGGAACTGTGGCCAGCTTTAAAGACTGAGGCAGAACGGCAGAGTTGCTGATACGAAGGAAGTAAGGTGGCCTACAGACGCTGAGGTCTCCCAGAGAGAAGAAAGCCTCAAGCCTTATTTAAAGTGAGATTTCGATAGCAAATTTACCCTGACGAACCTGCATCTGAGCTATTCCAGAAAAAGGACTGCTAAGTGCATTAAAGAGTCTACCCCCGAGACTGGTTTCCTGACGACTGAGGACCTGCCCCAGAGACTGTATCATTCTAAAAGGGTATGAAAGTAGTTGTTATGATTATCAATAGGTTTAGTGGATAGGTTAAAGGGGTTGTAGGAATTTATAGGATTAATAGTTAAGAAATTAATGGTGTTTGTTATAAGTGAATTTAGTAATAAATAAGTAAGTGTTAAATAAATAAATAATAACTAAAAAGTTCGGTTTCAGGGTAGTGTTTAGGAAGCTGCACTTTGGTAAGTGAGTTTTTGGAGAGAGGAGAGAGATTTCGTATGAATGTAAGGATAGAGAAGAAATGCAAATTTTCAAAAATCCTTTATTTTCATGAATTGGTGGCTACTGGAAAGGGAAACCTTCGAAATTACATAATGTTATGTATCTCCTGTCTTTAAAACACAGCTCAAACTGACAGTCACTTGATTAGTTCTAAATTCACTAAACCATCTTCTGTTTACAATTATTTCATTAAAAAAAAAGGATAAGTAATTCTGTTGACTCTTGCACCCATTGAAAAGCTTCCATTCTTTGTTCTGTGCTATGTGCCTTCTGGACAGATGCCAACCAAGGGGTTTCTTTGGAGGCCAAAGGATTGAGTGATATTCCTAGCTGAAGTGAACAGGAGGATACCGTGGGAAGGATTTGTTATACTCAGCTTCCTTTCTGTCTGACAATAGACCTGAGCATGACAGAAAATTAACATACACACTTGCTAGAGATGATGCAGGGCATCCGCAAGCCACTCACGTGTGTGAGGAACAGATCTTGAACTGTAGGGTTATGGTTACCAGCTTTGGGGGCAATCACCAGTGGTTCCGAGACTCCCCTTTAACCCTTTCTCTCAATGCTCTAGTGTCCTCAGTGGATTTCTTACCCACACTGACCCCAAGCTTCCTTATTTTCATGCCTAAGAGAGAATTCTGAGTTGGGGCCATCTATCATTTGAGCTCTAAACCTGGAAGTCAGAGTCAGTTGGATTTATATAAGTTCCCAGAATATGCTTGCATTTTGATAGTTATGATTGATCACAATCATCTTTCTTATCTGTAGGGGGCTCTGTTCTTGGACTCAGATATTCTCAGGTTGAAAATGTTTAGGAAAATTGAGAATTGTGCCTGGACCTGTACAGATCATTTTCCTAGTCATTGTTCCCTAAACAGTAGAGTGTAGCATCTACTTCACTGCATTTATGTGACGCTGGGTATGACAGGCCCCTTAGAGTTGATTTAAAGTACACAGAAGGATGTATTTACGTTCTGTGCAAACACCTAATTTGATATATGGGATTGGAGCATCTGCAACATTTTTGTCTCCTACGAACACACTGAAGGAGATCTGTGTTCCTAGTTTGTTCCTTCCATGTCAGAGCCTTGGTATCTGCTGGGAAATGTTTTAATAATTCAAAGTCACATAAATGACGATCTGTTTGTGAGAACTGTTATGTTTTCTTTTAAGACTGGTCAATTTAAGGCTCACACTGGACACTGTCTGCCCTTTGCAGCTGAGGTTTTAAATCAAGCTGAAGACTTTTAATCCCTAAGTCTTTTTTTTTTTTTTTTTCATTCAGACAGGAAATGGTGACAAGCTAGAGAATACTTTGTGGACTTTGAACCTTGAAGAGAGAAGGCCTGTGGCCTGTTCTTGCCAACACACTCTGCTGCCAATCCACTGGTGTGGCTGAGTTCACTCTGTCAGTCTTGCAAAATCTGACTATTTATTTGCTTAATTGGGAGAGTGAGGCAATGCCTTGCTAAGTAATAGTTTAAAAACTCATTTGGGTAATTAACATAGTCTTTGTTTAAAGAGGCAAATGCAGGAGCTCTAATCAGAAGCGTGCTGATGCAAAGGGAGGAATTCTAGACGAATCCACTCCTCTTCTCTCATTCCCATTCCGGTAATTCCCTCATTTTTCATTCCCTAATGATGCGACTTGGGTTTTGTTGACTTGACCTGTTCCTTCTGTTTCTATTAAAGTTTAACCTGGAGACGAGTACCTTCCATTCAGCTCACAGAATGCAGACCTTCAGTTGGGCTTTACAACATTGTTCAGGAAGCACACAAATTCAGCTTTAGTGACAAGTCATTCTTGCACATTAGAAGAGAGACAATCCAGCAGTCTTTGTCAACTCAAAATATCCTTTCCATCCATGCACAGGTATGCTTAGGGAGATTAAGATAATGACCATAGGAGAGCCCTAATGTTAGGTTGTAAAGGATACTTGAACTTGACAATAACAAAATGTAAATTACATAGAAACAAAAAAGGAATGACAGGTAATTTTCTAAAGTCAATGATATGGACCAACTTGAAAATGAAGGTTATTCAGATAAAGACAGCCTGGCAGGCTTGCAGACACTGTGTTTGAGTTTTGTTCCTGTCAGAGAACTCTCTGAAAGGTGCCAGGTCTAATGGAATTTAGATAAAGACATTCTCATTTCAGCTGAATCTCAACATTCCTCCGTGTCTGATTCATTCCTGTAATATCATCAAGCTGATAGAATTTCAGAAGTGCTTCGACATTTGTAAGTCTCCGTTCCTGAGGAAATTGTCACTGCCTCTCAACCTGGGGGTTAGCACAAGAGAGGGAGACTCATCTTCATGCCAGGCAGGAGAACTTGAGCTGCATCGCATAATGGAAATTTCCAGAGCAATTACATTCAGAGCCAACATGAATCAGCTGAATTAGGTACCTTCAATGTGTGGAATTAAAGCAGCCCAGAGGAAGCTTCCACTTTTGCCTCAGAATCTTTCTCTCACTGTCAGTTATAGTAATTAAGGAGCTATATGGAAAACCATGGCCTAATAAAATAAATCCAGCCAATACTTTTGGTGAGTCGGTCAACTAGTTTTTTTTTTTTTTTTTTTCCACTGTGGTGCAGACTGCAGAGGGCATAGGATGGACAGTGATTGATGAAAGACTAGGACAGGCAGCGCTTGAAAGGCGGCAAGTCGGGGCAGTTCACTGCAGAGTGGGCAGGGGTAGCAAATGGATGGATGCTGTCTGTCTTTTCTTTCTTTCTTTTTTAAGATTTATTTATTTATTTGTTTAGTATATAGTATTCTGACTGTATGTACATCTGAACTCCAGAAGAGGGCACCAGATCTCATTGTAAGATGGTTGTGAGCCAGACCTTCAGAAGAACAGCTAGTGTTCTTAACCTCTGAGCTATCTCTCTAGCCCCCTTACTTTTCTATTGCTATGATAAAACACCATGAACAAGACATATTATAGAAAGAAGAATTTATATGGGCTTAAGGGATTTGGGTCCATGATGACACAGTGAATACACAGTGGCTGCAGTCAGCACCTGAGGACTCACAGTTTTAAAACACAAATGCGAAGCAGAAAGCAAACTGGGTACAAGGCTTTGACATCTGAAATCTAGCCCCTAGTGATTTCTCTGTTCCAGCAAGGCCACACCTCCTAAGTCCCCCCAACTAGTGTCATTAACTGGGGAACAGGTATTTAAATGCCTGAGACTCTGGGGGATGTCATATTCAAAGCATTACAGATGCAGTAGAGGAAAAGATCTAAGTGAGAAAGTATCAGGAGAGTTTCAAGGACATGCATCGTGTAGTTTTTAATACTTACAGTATAGTATGAACCAGTAGCATCCACAAGAACCATTCTTGTAAGACCCAGAGCCACTGAGGCATCATGGGTATTTAAAAAGATCCCCAGGGCAAACATATCTGGCAGAAAGAAAAAAAAAAGTCAATGAAATGATTCCTAAGGTTGTTCTGCTATACTCATAGATTGGTGCCTAGCCCAATTGTCATCAGAGTGACTTCACCCAGCAATTCATTGAAACACTCAGAGACCATGAACATTAGGCAGAGCTCGAGGAAACCCCCAGAAGAGTGGGGAAGAAAGATGGTAGGAACCAGAGTGGTCAAGGGCACCACAAGAAAACCCACAGAATCAACCAACCTGAGATAGGGACTCACAGAGACTGAACCACCAACCAGGGAGCCTGCATGGTCCTGATGTAGCCCCTCTGCTCATATGTTACAGTTGTGTAGCTTGATCTTCTTGTGGGACTCCAAACCATGGAGGCAGGAGCTCTCTCTGACTCTGTTGGCTGCCTTTGGGACCCTTTGCCCCTACTGATTGCCTTGTCTAGCATTAATAGAAGATGTACCTAGTCTTATGGTAACTTGATATGCCATGACTGGTTGATATCCATTGTGGTCGGCCCTTTTCTGATGAGAAACAGATGAGGAGTGGATGGAGGGTGGTGTGGAGAAGGAAGATGTGAGCGGTGGAGGCTGGGGGTAGAGGAGGGAGGGGAAAGTACAATTGGGATGTAAATTAAATAAATAAATTAAAAGAATCCCAAGGGACTGGGCTGCACATGGAGGCTGTGAAGCACTGTATTCTTGAGACAAGATCTCACTAGGTAAGCTTGGTTAAGCCTGGAATCCCCTATCCCCTGCCTCCACTTTCCCAGGGCTGGAATTACCCAACTTTTGTGCTTTCTTTCATTAAGGATCAGCTGGAGCACAACAGAGCTCTGTATTCTCTGGAGGTCATGTGATATACACATCTCGGGTGCCTTCAGCAGCACAGATTCACTAGTCCAATGGAGAACTGAATTAAGAGCTTAGGAATGCCAAGTCACTTGGTAACTATTTTAGCAGAAAGAAAAGAAAATAAGCCGGGTCCATTGCTATGGGCGAGAGTGTCTGTCTTAGCTATGGTTTCTATGGTTGTGATAAAACATCATAATCAGAAGCAGCTTGGAAAGGAAAGGGTTCATTTCCTCTTACATCTTATACTCCATCACTGGGGGAAGTAAAGGCGAGAACTCAAGTCAGGAACCTAGATGTGGGAACTGATTCCTCTAGAGGCCATGGAGGAATCACTGACTTATTCTCTGAGGCTCACTCAGCCTGCTTTCTTATACATCCTAGCACTACATACCCAGGGGTGACAATATCTACAGTGGGCTGGTCCCTTGCACAAAAATCATTAATCAATAAAATGCCCTATAGACAAGCCCACAGGTCAATCTAATGTGGGCATTGTCTCAATTGAGTTTCTCTGTTTCTAGATAACACTAGCTTGTGTCAAGTTGACAAAACGAACCAGCACAGTGTCTTTGAGAGTCTCGGAAGCAGAGTATCTGTTAGCAATAGTTGAGCAATGGTTTTGAGCAGGTAGGAACATGCAACACTAGGAAACTTAAAAGCAAGCATCATGTCACAGAATTGACACCTTTTCCTTTGTGAAATTTTAGATTATTGGTTGTGTTAGGACAGGGCAATGTTTCTTAGGTTTTATAGTAGATGGAGAGAACTGAGCATTAGTGAAGGGACAGCCAGTTCATAAATGATCACTTTAAATGCCAAGACAAGCTAGTGACAGACTAAGCATGAAATTAACTCTGATAAGCAGTTTGTGGATGACAATTTTGACGGAAATGACATTTTCTTCTTTTGCTTGGCTGGATGCCAGTCTCAGGACCTGGTGGATACATTCATGCTCTACTACTGGACAACATCTCAAGCCTTAGACTCTTCATAGTCAGGCTGGAGGGGAGTCAGGGAAGGGAAGGCAGATATTCCCTCAGAATACTGAAGGTGTCACCACAGTGAGTATTAGGGAAACAGCCATCTGTGGGCCTCACCACAGAGGACAACATGGACTGCCTTGTTGGACAGTGACAAGAGCTCAATCTTTTTCTCTTCTCCAGCTCAAGAGGAGGCAATTGACAACAGGACGAAGCAGCTGTGGCCAGTCGGCGATGATGGAGTTTAAGACCTCCTGTTTACCAGTAGAAACAAAAGAGCAGAAGCAGACAGGTAAAATTCAGGTCACGGAGGATGGTGTTGGGAAGGTTTTGTTTGGTCTCACAATACTTAAGAAAGATACATGCTTTAAAATCTGGCTTTGTATTTGCCTGTCTCTGGCACTCATTTAAGTACTACAAGAACCACAAGTTTGCTCTCGGATGCCTGTAAACAATTTGGCTCGCAGAAAACACCAGCTGTACTATTACAATCGCTTCTGCCTATTCCTCATGGTGTCTTACTTAGATGCCAAGACAGGGTGTTCGTTTATCAATATGATTCTTAAGCATTTGAAGGGTTTTTTCATGCTGTTTGATTTCAGCGTGACTGATGAAAATAATGGCTAGTTACTCTTCTCTGCATTGTGCTTAGTCAGCTGATTAATGGAGTGGGCTTGCTACACTAGGCAGCCAGTAGAAGCATTTGACTCAAGCTGGCCCCCATCAGCATTTAGAAATAGATGCAGCTTTGTATGTTCTTCACCCTATTATTGGAAAGCGTGGGTCCTCAAAGCCTTCCAAACTGCTTCGAGAAATGCCCCAATGAGTCAATGCTGCGTTCACATCTAGACTTGTTGATGCTACACAGTGTGCCACAAAAGATTTCACATTTATTTTCCCTCTGCATGTACGAGTGTTTGTCTGCACGTTAGGTGCATGCCTGGTAGCACAAGGCCCCCTAGAATTGGAATCACAGATGGTTGTGAATTGCCACCTGAATGCTGGGCACCCATCTTGGGCCCTCTGAAAGAGCTCTCAGTGTTCTTAAGTGCTAAGCCATCTTTCCAGTTGCAATTTGCTTAATCAAGCTTTCTCTATTCTCAAAATCTGCCTCTGGTTAGTTTCTGTTAGTTTTGGGCTACTTTTGAGTACACAAAGTGAAGAAGTTTGGGGAGGAATGCAGAGGCCTGAGGTCCTTTTATTCACGGAGAAGTACTAAGGGAACCAGAAATGTTAATCACATGGGTGTCTCCTCCATACAGGAGATAAAACCAAATGCCTGCATTCCATCCATAAAGCTGTGAATGGAGGTTAACAGCCTGGTGAGGTTTTTTTTTTTTTTTTTTTTTCTGTCTGAAGGGACAGATCTCACCCTAATTCTCCAGAATGATCATTCCAGACTCTTCCTTCCCTAGATCATTACTTATCCTTAGGGGAGATGTCACATGTATATTATGGTCTCCTGACTTCTATATAACACGTAAATTCTAGGCTTTTTATCTAGAGGACCCACCCTCAAAGTCACATGTATACTGTAAAAGAGTTTCTATGTAATCACACCTTAAACTTTATTGAGCACCTGGGATTGGAAGTATGGGGATTATTGCCTGGAGACCTTTTTTTTTTCAAACTATTGTTTAAAAATATACCTACAATAAACCACCTGGTGTTAGACTTCCTCTAAGTCCGATTCAGGTTGACAATGGGTACATCGGGTGTTCACTCTGATCTCTTCTTGGGTTAGATTTCCTATTTGATATCTGCAGAGACTCCCTGCCCCCATGATTTTTTTTTCCCAGTCAGATGCCAGATTTCATTAGGGTGCAAAAGTATGGAAATTTCAGATGCTTAGAGGCAGACGAGCTACTTCACATGGTGGTGTCCTGCAGCTTCATTTAAACCTCAAAGGTTTTCATTTGAACATTATAGTCCACATACAAATTTGAAAAGTTGCACCTGAAACCCAGGGTCCTGAGTTTTTGGTTTCTGAGTCAGAGCTCTGGTTTTACTTCATTTTCTCTCAGATCAGTTGGCCACCCAGTAGCAGCTTCCTCCTTTGAATGGGCCTAACCTCTCACAGGCGGTGCAGCAAAGCTTTTCTTGTCCCCCAGCTGCCTTGGGAATCCTGGTCCAGTAGATAGTGACTTTGCTTAGATTTAAGGAACATGTAAAACTAAAGGAAGAATGAAATAGACTCCCTCTTTGACATCAACTAAAAATTTAAAATACCAGTTAACTCTTCAACATTTAAAGAGAAATTGTGGCTTAAGAAACAGTACAAGAGTCTTTGACTAGTCTTTTCGAATGGAGTGCTGAATGAACAGTGAACACAGAATGAGCTACTGTGTGCATTGGGAAGGGTTTTCAGACTTTGCAGATATATTTTTGAGGCCTGTTGACAACTGAACCATTAGAAAAAAAGTAAGCGCTGTAGAAAGTGTCTATTAGCCATCCACTCTAGGAAAGACTTCTGGGAATCTGAAAGTAGGAATGGAGATAGAAGTTCAGTATAACAGGAGATTGACTTTTTAATAAAGGAGGAAGTATGGTTTCTAAGCAGGGTGGTTTTACACATTGCAGACTTCGTTGCGCTCACTTTCAGTTTCTGTGACAGACATGCACATACATCCCATCCATGTGTCATTTCAGGTGGAAGTGTCCCCTCTTTTGACCTCATGGTTATAGTTATAAAGCATACAAAGTCATAACTATGAATTGTTTTTAACTTCGTGTTTCATTGCAGAGTTTCTTAACTTTTAGAGTTTTATTAAACAGGGTTGTTCAAGTCTATTTCCATGCAAACATATCACGTAATTTGAACATATTTTCTCCCAAGTTCGTTGTTTTCTTCCCTTTTCTTTTCCTCTCCCACACCTGGCAGTCTCTTTTATTTCACTAGAACAGTCAGCCCGGGCTATATAGTGAGACTCTGTCTCCAAAAACAAAAGGACAATAACAGAACAAATAAAACAATGACAATAAAACAGAGATAACAACAGGGTCATCTTAGCTTGTAGTAGTAAATTCTCTTGCCTCTATGACAACATTTCTGATAGAAGCAGCTTAAGAGAGGAACATTGGTTTAGCTCACTGCCCTCACTGTCTGGGCTTTCCATTCATCATGACTGGGAGTGCATGACAGACGGTCTAGTTGACCCATGGTGGTAGGAGTCTGCAGCAGGGCAGCTGCTTGTTGCATGGTACTGACCAGGAAGCAAACTGAGCCCAGCAGAAAGCAGTGCCCGACAGTAGCCCCACCTGCAAGCATGCTCCCCTACCCCAGGTTACCCACTTCCTTCAAGTGGACCCCAATTCCTAAATGTCCCATAGTCTCCTAAATAAGCATCAGTGGGAATCAAGTGTTCAAATACATGAGCCTATAAGGGACATTTCATGCATGGATGTAGTTTAAGGGAGACTGGAGGAGAACCATAATGTTTCCATTGTGGTAGGTTATGCTAGAGACAATCCGAAGGCCTCTCATTGCTTATAAAAGCTGAAAATGCATTTGAATGTGAATAGGCTTGCAATTTGAAAGTACATTTGAATGTATTGTGTTTGTTAATAATAAAAACATTTTAAATCCTAGAAACAAAGCTGCTTTTTATTCTTAATTATAAAATTTGTCTTTGTACACTTATTATAACTTTTACTGGATTTTTCTATGCTTCTTCATTCCATGAAGTCTTTTGTAGTGGGTGTGTAGGTTGGAGGCAGATTGGAAAAGAGTGAAGATTTCTATTTTCTATAACTATTTTAGCATACTACTTTTTTCAAGTAGACATCGTTCTTATGTCAAATCCTCAGTCCCAGTTTGAGAAGTGAGGAGCATACTAAGTAGCAGATTTTGTTTTTATGACAGAATGGCTTGCCTTGGGCTAAAGACTCTAGGAGCTGTTCAAAACCTCTCCTGTTGCCATTGCTGATCTATTGTTTCATAGTTGGATGCTGCTATCTAGTTCTCTCAGCTTCTAGTTCATGTCTTAATTTTGATAGACAGTGGATTTGGGCATTTGGGTTTTAAAACTAGGAGTGTAGATCAGTTTTTGTTCTTTTATTTCTGAAGTTATTAGTTTTGTTTATATCACCTTTGAGAGAAAGAGACACAGAGACTGAACTTCTGCGGGTAACTGTGAAGTTTCTTTTCTACCCAGCTAGAACTTCCACTGCAGACTGAGCACAAAGTCCAGAGAGGCAGGTACATGGCCTTGAGTAGGCAACTGTCTCTCCAGTCCACAACAGTTCTCCAAGAGTTCACAGCCAAGGCACGGCCTCCCTGTGGCTAGGCTTAGCTCAATAGAAATCTTAGAAATATTTTTTTGTAACATTCCTTCTTGATTTTTCCAGTGGATTGTTTGGAATTTCTTTCTTCATAATTTATGTAAAAAAATATTCTCATATATTTGTCACTAAAAGCAGAGTTAGATAGTCCAAACAAATTATTTGAAATGTTTTTGAATTGTAAAATTGATTTTAAATTATTAAAAATCTTTGTGTTGAGGGAGAAACTATGACTAACATATGTATAACAATTATATTTTTTCTATTAAAGTAATATGTAGGCAGGGTAGGAATATTGAAAAACTTTTATAAAAACATAATAGAAATTATGTCTTTACCTGGAGCAAGTTTAATATAGTTTCTTCAAAATGCATATTTTTTCCTATAGTCTTTTCTAATTTTAAATTTTATAAAATTTTAAACTGTACCACATAGAGCTATGTCTTTTTTTAAAAGTCAATATTTTAGTCAAGTGTGATGGCATGTGCTTATGAGCTCAGTGCTTGGTAGGCAAAGGTAGGAGGCGGGAGGCAGGAGGGTCACTGAAAGTTTGATGCTTACCATGGTTAGAGAGAGAGCCCCAGTCTCAAATGAGCAGAAACAACAAAAACAAAAACAGTTTACGTGAAATATTTCCTGAAGATATCCATAGTGTGGGTGGACTGGCAATGTGGTTCAGATGTGAAGTGTTTGCTTAACACATGAGGCGCTGGGTTAAACCCACAGGACTGCACAAACCAAACCAACCAGCCAGCCGGTCAAACAAGAAGACCATTATAAACAAATGAATAGCATTCCTCTTAGGAAGACGCATAATGTAATTGACCGCTGATTTCAGTCATTTTGATGGTTTCCATTGTACTTCTGTCACAATTCCGTGGAATCTTTTCATCCAATGTTTTCAGTGTCTTCCAAATGCTTGCTTAGACTGTATTCTCAGGAGTGGAATGCTGTGATCAGGCTGTGGGCCCTGCTCTAGGGTCCTCCGCATGCTATAAATCAGTGGTTATGGGGGCTATGATTTGTCCTAGGTGACTTCATTTTGCAAAACAGCTTTTGAGTTCATTTTGAGAGCAAACACAGAGCCAGGATGACTTTGCACCTTGCTGGGAATATAAATAATGTCATGTGTCTGTCACCACCCAAGATGCACAGACTGAAAACTTATTCCTAAAGGAAAGATGGGTGCCACCCTACAGATTGTTTAAAGTAAATTGGGAGCAAATGAGCACATGGGCATATTAGAATCTTATCAGGAAACAGGCACACTGGAATGAGGTAAGGATGCATCATCCCAACCTGAACCCCCAAAGGGAATGTCAGGGAAACTTAACACAGTGATAGTACTGCCCTCCACTACTTTTTGATCTGGTGACCCAGAATGTCCACCAAGGGACTGGCAGGCAGAAAACTCCAAATTATCCCAGGAACTTAAACTTGGCTTCTACCAGACTACTCCAAATGCTATGTGCCTGTCTGCTTGCCAGCTTGTCTGTCTGGACCCACTCCTGCCCTTTGCCTCTATGGTTCCTCTCCCTGTCTAGACAACTGGATTAGACCCTGATGCTCAGCTCAACTTGGATTCTCCAGCATGGCTTGACCCTGTGACCAGACTGATAACCAGTACCTCCAACTGGGTCCCTTAATCTGTAGCAGCCTCCTGCTTCTACTAAGGTCTCTTTGGAACTCCCAGAGCCTCTTTTGTAGCCTATGTAAGCCTTCTGCAGCCACTCAGTAGCCCTCCTATTTACATATATGTGTTGTCTGAGAAGTAACATTAGTAAATAAAATTGGAATGCAAGAACCTCTGCTTGCCTCAGCAAGTTTTCACTGGAATCAGGAAGGCTTCACAAATTGCACCAGAGAACAGAACCTACAAAGTTTGTGAAATTATTGTTATTTAATAAATTACTGCATTGTAGAAAGATGTAAATATGTCTGTCTTTCTGACATAGTGTGCTAGTAACATGGGATTGAAATTGTTCTCAGCGCATGCCAGTGACTATCAGGTTACAAAATCCCAGGGAGACTTTTTCCATTTGCATTCTGACTTCTCAGAAGTTGGTAAACATGGAACTTATTTCTTATCAAATAATTCAGCAATTTCAATAGCAACACCCTTTTCTTAATTGATAATACTGACTTTCTATGACTCTAAGGACAAGCTGTTGATGATGCACATTAAATCTAATGTCACCCTCTTTTTTTGGGGGGGGGTAGGTAATATTTCTCCTGAAGCAAATTTGGTTTTTTGACAATATATAAAGTGTTATCTTTCAATCTGGTTTAAAGAAGAAATTATTTTGTTATTTTGGAGCTAAACCAGCTTTAGTGTATATATTTTGAGATCTCAAAGGACAATTTGTTTGTATTGAGTGGGCCTTTTGTAAGTAGCTTTTAAACTTAGGTCCTTCCAAATCCTATGTGTGTGTCTCTGCATTCTAATTATTGGGATCAGAGACCTGTGGTTCCCATCTGAAGGGATTAAAGATGTGTTCCACCACTCCTGGATCGAAGTTTTTCTCTATTTAGAGTTTGTTTTGTATCAGGCTGATCTTGAGCTCTGAGATCTGCCTGTTTCTGTCTCTAGTGTGTTGGGGTTAAGGGTGTACTCTTCTTGAATGAGGGGATTAAGGATGTGTACCCTCACCACCCTGTTCCGTGTAACTCTAGAATTTATAAGTCCACTAACTCTATGGTGCTCCTCCCATCTCTGCTGAAGTTAAAGGCATGGGTTAACACCACATTTCTCCTGTATTTTACCTTAGCTCTACGTTTTTTCGACACTTGGAGGTTTATAAAACCAGGTTGAATGGCTGTATCCTTTATTTTATTTACAGTGTTTTAACGTTGTTACCTGCTTTTTTTTAATTAATAAATTTATTTGTTTGTTGCTTCAGGTTACATCCTTAACATATTGTCCTCTTTTCCCGCTTCCCAGCCCCATCCTCCCATGCTCTACCCCCTGGCCCTTCCGTCTTGATCCTCTGGGGTGGAGTGTCCCTGCATAATAGTCTCTCACCACAGATCAGGAGTCATATGAGGGCCAGGAGCCTCTTCATATACCAGGGGCCTACAAGGCAGTACTGCCAGTGAAAGGTGTCTCCTTGCTACGGCGGGAAAACTAAAAAAAGACCAACAGACACACAAACCCACAAAAACAAAGAACATATTTATCCTTCTCAGCTCTCTGAGGTGGTTGAAGAATAGACAGCTTGAGAGTCTCATAGCTAAATTTTGAGTTGTTTAGGAATCAAGAGGGCGTTCTAGATCTAAGAAGATGGTTATAATAGTGATGCAAGTTAGTATGAAAGCTAAGTCAGTTATAGAACTTTAAACTCATGGAGATGGTTAGAAGGTAGAAGGTTAAAGTCAGGGGCCAAATATGTATGAACTGGACATTGGGAAGGTATACTGGGCCATTTAACTCTCATAAATGTGGCATATTTAATTCTGCTGTTTTGTATAGAATTTACTGTTATAAGAGAAAGAACCATTTGTTGGATTGAAAAGGGAAGCTGTTGGGGGGGAAGAGGGTGGAAGGGTGGGACAGGAAGGGGGAATAGGGAAGGGTTTGTGACTGAGATGTAACTTGAAAAAAAAATAAAGTACTTATATAAAAAAAAATCTAATGTCTATTTTTTTACTCAGTTCCCCTCCCCCCCCCCCCCCCCCTTCCCTTTCCTTCTCTTCTCTTTTCCCTTTTCTGTATGGTACTGGGGACTAACCCAGGGCCCCATGTATGCTAGTAAGTATTCTGCCACTGGGTCAGGACTCTAGCACCTAGTTTTCCTTCTGACATTTTGTTGTTGTAGTTGTTTTCCGCTTTCATCTTGTAATGTTTGCAGGCGTGTCACACTAAGCATTTTCTTTTTTTTTTTAATTTTTATTACGTTTATTTTTTTATTTTTTTATTTCTTCCAGTTACGTCTCAATCACAATCCCTTCCCTACTCCCCCCTCCTGTCCCACCCTTCCACCCTCTTCCCCCTCAACCCCCCCATCCTCTACCCTTTTTTTTTAGTTTAAGGTATATCTTTTTCCCACCAACAGCTCCCCCTTTCAGTCCAACAAATGGTTCTTTCTCTTATAACAATAAATACAGTACAAAACAACAGAAATAAATAGCCCACAATTCTGAGAGTTATATGGCTTAGCATACATTCCCAATGTTCAGTCCATATGTATTTGGCCCCTGACTTTAACATTCTACTATCTAACCATCTCCATGAGTTTAAAGTTCTGTATCCAACTCAGCTTTCATACTAACTTGCATCACAATTTTAAAAACATCTTCTTAGATCCAGAACGCCCTCTTGATTCCTAAACAACTCAAAATTTAACTATGAGACTCTAGCTATCTATTCTTCAACTACCTCAGAGACTTGAGAGGGATAAATATATCTGATTATATAGGAAGTGCAGGGCCTGCAGCTTCCAAAACTAAGAAATGACATACCCGTGGCCGCCTGGACAGTTCCCATTTTCTCTCCATACATTACAGCATCAATCTTCAGCTGTTTGGCCCCGTTTCTCTGACAGACATTGATTGCAGAGCAGGAATTATGAAGGACTTGCCTACCCTGTCTTGGCAGAGCTAGGCTGTCGACTTACCTGCTTTCAAGTTTTGTCCTTTTTGGACAATGGCCTGTCTACAGTTGAAGCAAGGGTTTTTTTTTTTTTTTTTTTTTTTTTTTTTTTTTTTTTTTGCCAAGAGATAGGCTTGCCACTAATTCAACCATCTCCCACTGGAGATTCTTTGATGCTCATCTTCTACTTGGAGTGGAATAGAGGATGCTGTCCTTTGCGATCTCAAAATATATACACTAAAGGTTTGTTTGGCTCCAAAATAACAAAATAATTTCTTCTTTAATCCAGATTGAAAGATAATACTTTATATATTGTCAAAAAACCAAATTTGCTCCAGGAAAAATATTACCTGACCCCCCCCCAAAAGAAAAAAAAGGTAATTGCCCCAGAGTTAGGATTAGGGCAGGGCAGGGCTCTGTTCTTATCTTTCCAGGAGACTTAAAGCCTCCATTCAAGGAATCCAGGGACAACTGGACAAGGGAAACCTCAGCAGAAAACAGATCAGACACCGAAGAAGATGAGCGGCCCAGATGATCCAGCCTTGCAGACTCCCTCAATAGCTGTTTCCTCAAAAGTCTACAACCACAACTCTAAATCACTAAGATCATTCAGCTCCACAGACTGCTCCAGCCAGAACTTCAGTAAAGGCCTGAAGATCAGCTTCTGTCTACAAACTTCTTAGGACATCTAAATAGCTGAGCACAAAAGGACTGAACATCAAATGATTCTATTAACATTTTAAACCATTTTTCCATCCCTATTTAGACCCCAAACAGGTTTACTACATCCCAAATCAACAGGAAGTCATTTATGAGAGTGACATCCCAGGCCCAGAAGGTGGGGAGGGTGCCCCCCCCCTTTGGTTATTTGATGGATAACAGAAAATTTTGTCATTTAGGGGAAGAGACTACAAGCTGTTAAATGGTCTTGTTAAATGGATTTTGGAGGTTAGACCTAGGGACTTCCCTCTTTTTCTTTTCTGTATCCTTCTTTCTCTCCTATGTAGGAGTGAATAGACTTGAGAAAAAATGGGACATAGACATAGTATAGGAAAGATCAAGAAAAAAGGACAGATTATTGAATAAGCCCTTATACCTTTGTATATTGATACAAAATTAATACTATATTAAGCTAAATTGGTATTGATCATTGTATATTAATGCAAAATTAAGATTGTACTGGACTACATAGGTATTGATCTTAGTGTATTGATACAAAATTGAGAGTATATTTGGCCACATTGGTATTGATCTTTGTATATTGTTACAAAATTAAGGGTAACACTTCTTAAAGGTATTGTACCTAGTAATGCTTAAAAAGGAAATGTGAAGTTTTGGCCTTTTGCTACCAACCATCATAAACTGTTTAGGATAATTAAGAAATACAAACTAACAGTCATGCAAGCGTGTCATTTTGTTAGTTACTATGACAGTCTATCACAGTTATTTTCTAAGCTACTCAGAAATCAAGTTGTTAAGAGACAGCAACATTTGCTTATCTAAACATAAGAGACAGATAGGACGTCTTCAAAAACCCCAAGAGATCTGCAGAGTATGGCATTCAAAGATGTTTTCTTAAATTAAGATTTTTTTGATATCGAGACATGCACACTAAGCATTTTCTAACCTACCTCCTTATTCCCTTCCACTTCTGGGGCTGACTTGTCAGGAATGACCCTCTCACCTTGGTTGGGCAAGTACTGAATTCTATATCAAAATGGCTCTCAGCTTTCTCTTTTCTTCCTCCCAGATGCTGAGACATCTCATATTAGTATCACCTTCATTGTGCCAAAGAGAAAAGTGAACAGGAGACCGAATTTTCCCAGACATTTGAAATGAAAACACTGATGTGAATATTGGTGTCTTGACAGGGTTGTTTTGTCTTAGATTCCTTGTAGGAGCAGATAATTTACATTTGAGATTGTTTTGCAATCAAAGAAAGTCTTAATTAGCTGAATCAGAATGTTTGCTTCAGTTTCTAGCTACTTTCAGAGTGACAAACACTTCTAACTCAGCTATCTATTTATGAGACAGAAAGTGGGAGGTTGGATGGGTTTTGGACAAGGTCTGCATGTCTAAGTCATTGGAAAGGGCTGTTTGACACTAAAACCATTTCCAGAAGCATAAAATATTGAGGCCCCCTTTAGCCCCTGTTTTCAGGGAAGTATGGGATCCAAGGCAAGCTCATTACTATGGCTTCCCAGTTCAACTTACTGCATCTATCAAGTTGGTAGAGAATGATTATTTTAAATTTAATCCTTTTTTCCCATTATAATAATTGATCATCCAAAGACATGTTTATTAGCCATGTTTCTTTAGTGAGCTGTCTTCTATCAAACAGTCTATGGTGATATTTATTCTATTAATCAGTCATTTACATGTGAAGGACACTGGTCTTTTGGTAACACATAACAGACTCTTTTGACTTATTTGAGTCAGATTGAAAATCCTTTTTCTGACTTTCCCACCTTTAGGCTTTCTCCTTTGCCTACTGGTTCTGCTTGCTTGGCCTCATTATGCAAGAATTCTGCTGAGTCATTTCAGAAGAATGCCATCCTGACTATATGATGAAATTCCCCATCTATAGCCCTCAGTCCTCAAGTGCTATCAATTAACCCCTTAAGGCATAATCCCATTAAGTTGGAATTATATCAGCCAGACTCCCTCTTAGCCCTGTGTTTGCCCTATAGGGGTTTTCCATCTATTGACATGTCGACCTCTGCTCTGTTGCCTGACTATCTGTGCTCTTGCCCTCAGTTGCACTTAGGCTGAGGCTGATCTCTCTCACTGCAGTACAGTCTGGTAGCAACTCCCTAAGAAAGTTGGCTTTTGCACCAGCACCATTTGGTGAAGATGCTGACACACTAAATCTACTAGAAGAGAAAGTGGGGAAACCCCTCAAACTCATCGGCACAAGTGACAACTTCCTGAACAGAACACCAACAGCTCAGGATCTAAGACCAACAATCAATAAATGGGACCTCATGAAACTGAAAAGCTTCTGTAAGGCAAAAGACACTGTCATTCGAACAAAATGGCAGCCTACAGACTGGGAGAAAATCTTCACCAACCCCACATCTGACAGAGGGCTAATATCCAACATTTACAAAGAACTCAAGAAATTAAATGCCAAGAAACCAAATAATCCAATCAAAAAATGGGAACAGAACTAAACAGAGAGTTCACCAAGGAGGAATCCCTAATGGCTGAGAGACACTTGAAGAAATGCTCAGCATCCTTAATCATCAGAGAAATGCAACTCAAGACAACTCTGAGATTCCATCTCACAATGGAAAGAGGACACTGTGATGGAGATGTAACCTGAAGTAACCTGTCAGAATAGCTAAGATCAAAAGCTCATATGACAGCACATGCTGGTGAGGGTGTGGAGAAAGGGGAACCCTCCTCCATTGCTGGTGGGAGTGCAGACTTGTGCAACCACTATGGAGGTCAGTCTGGCCATATCTTAGAAAACTTGGCATAGCTCTGCCTCAGGACCCAGCCATACCACTTCTGGTTATACATCCAAATGATTCCTCACCGAATCACAAGGAAGTTTCCTCATCTATGTTCATAGCAGCCTTATTTGTAATAGCTAGAAACTGGAAACAACCCAGATGTCCCTCAACTGAAGAATGGATAAAAAAACTGAGGTACATCTACACAACCGAATACTACTCAGCCATCAGAAACAACGAAATCATTCAGTTTGCAGCCAAATGGATGGAACTAGAGAAGCTCATCCTGAGTGAGCTAACCCAGACTCAGAAAGATACACATGGCATATATTCACTTATAGTCGATTTTAGCCATATAATACAGGATAATTATACTACAAGGAATGCACCAAAGGGAACATGAACAGACTTTTTTTTGTTCCTGTCAATGACACTTTGCACTAGTGGTGCTGCCTTGTAGGCCCCCAGTGTATGAGGAGGCTCTTGGTCCTCATATGACTGCTGAACTAGGGCAGGGGACTGTTATTTAGGGACACTCCACTCCAGAGGAGTGGGATGGAAGGGATAGGGGTAGAGGGTGGGAGGGTGGGACTGGGAGGGGTGGAAAGAGATCACTGTGATGGAGATGTAACCTGAAGTAATAAATAAATATTTTAAAAAAAGGAAAGTCAGCTTTTGCATTCTTTAACCATGTTGAGAATAGTTTTGCTTTTCTTTGACCTATGATAGAGATCTCCCAGTTTGCCTTACTGATTGAGACAGGGGCATGCTCTGCTGTCCACGCAGCCCTTAAACTTCTGTTCCCATGATTCCTCCACAATAGCCTCCTGAATGATGAGAATACAGATGTGTGCACTATAACTTTTTTTATTAAGTTTTCACAATGACTTGTTTTACTGCTTAAACCTGTTTTATGTTTAGAAAATTTCCATTTCTATATGAGATTATACACCTATTTTTCTGTGTAAGTTTTTAATATGTACATTTTATTTTTATCATGTACACGTTACCTTGTTTAATGGTATTACAAGGCTATACTTTTATCATTTTGTACATATATGTATGTTTAAGGATAAAGGAAGATTTTATTAATTGAACTATTACTAAAGGATAGGAATATTAAAAGGTTGGATTTTAAAATTGACTAAAGAATATTTTATTTGCTCTTAAATATCATATCACCTTCTTAAGAAATACTAGCTACGAAGGGTTTACTTTTGGAAAGAATAATCATCCTTTTAAAATAAACCTTCATGAGTTACAGATAGAGCACGGTACTAGGGCATATTAAGACGAGCAAGTCCCTGGGTTTAATTCCCAGCACTGAAGATAAGCAAAAGGTAGAACGGGAGGAATAAAGTCCTGGCTTCGATCACTAACATCCAAAAAACCCTAATTACAATGACAATCACAACAACTATGATGAAACTTTGTGATATCAGTTTGATGCCACAATGCCAAGCCGTTTCTTGCCATGAAGAACAGAAATACTATTGAACCTTTTTTGTAGAAAAAGGCAGACTGGGCTGGAGAGATGGCTCAGCGGTTAAGAGCACTGGCTGCTCTTCCAGAGGTCATGAGTTCAATTCCCAGCAACCACATGGTGGCTCACAGCCATCCATAATGAAATCTGGTGCCCTCTTCTGGCCTGCAGATATACCTGCAGACAGAACACTGTATACACAATAAATAAATCTTTAAAAAAAAAAAAAAAGAAAAAGGCAGACAGCAGAGTTAGTTTGCTTGCTCTGACTGAAAGAGCTAGCAGAGGATGGGGCTGAGATTACAGCTGTTGTTGTTTTTTTTTTTAACTAATTTTGTTGTGGCAGTGATAACACACCCAACAAAAATAATGTAAGTAAGGTTGGATTTACTTTGCCTCATGGTTTGTGGATCCAGCCTTCATAACAGGGGGTGTGTGGCAGTAAGAATGGGAAGCAGTTGGTATCTGCAGCCAAGAACTAGGCAGTGGTGGCCCGGGGCCTCAGCTTGCTGTCCCTCTGTTACTCAGTCTGGACCCCAGCCCACTGAGTGGTGCTTTGCATACCTAGGGCTGGTCTTCCCTCCATGAACTCAATGTAGAAACTTCTCAACAAACCTCTGCTAATGATCCTGAATCCCATCAAACTGACAATCAAAACTAATCATCATATTTAAGGCTTTGAAATGATCAGTCTTATGCTGTTCTATTACATTTGAGCAATAAAAGGAGAACCTTGTAAGACAGATGTGTTGTTTATCCTGTGTTGTCAAACAGACCATTTACCTTTCAAGTCCCATTGATTTTGGTATTGAGTCATTCGCTTGTCTAAAACTATACGAATTTGAGATTGGAAATACTAGTCAGATTCATAGCAATGTATAAACAGCTACTCTGATCACTGTAGAATAGGCTCAGTGTTCTGGAGCCTGTTCTATTTTTCTCTCAAATATTGCAAAATCACACCCTGTCAGCATTGATGGGCAACTACCCACAGTCATGGATTTGCCTTCAAGTCTACTGTGAGAGGTTCATGGTGAAGGCTTGGGCTCTCAGTTTCACACTTCAAACACAAGAATATTTAAAGAAAAACATCTTCTTAAAGAAAAGAGAGTAATTCCATGTTTTAATAATATTATTTTACCCTGCATGTTAATTCCACCTGGAATTGTGGGTATTGGCAAGAATTAGGAGGAATCTGCACATTAGTCCTGACTGGCTTCTGGTTGAGAAACCTAATGGCACTAATGTCAAATGAGTAGCTTTCTGCAGATAGAGCACAGCCAGATAAATTAAACCTTCCAAGGTATATTATCCTATTCTTTCTGTCTTTAAAGTACACCCTGAACCATCTGACTTTTCTGTCATGGGCAAGACAGAACCAAGGTGAAAGAGTAATTTTCATATAGAAAAGGAAAAGAAAAACAAAACCTCAGATATAAATGAGAGTCGGTGGGGGCATGGAAACACATCTCAGACAGAGACACCACTGCCCTTCAGTTTTGTCTTTCTAGAGTTCTGCTCCATTTAAACATCTTTTCAGTTAACAGGCATGGCGGGACATTGATTTCTATGTTAAAAAGAATGCTTTCTCATGGCTTTTAGCTCAGTTTGTAGGGATGAGGTCTCAGACCTGGTTTTAAGAGAGAGATGTATGAAAACATTTCATAGTTAGACAGCTGAGGGAAGGTTTAGATAATCTAGGAGATAAACACTACACATGGATCTTTCTAGGTTTTTAAAAAATTAGAGCAATTCTTATTTTTATTTTCATTCCCATGGCAACACACTAAAGGAGTCTAGACAAGTCCCTGAAATTTAAATATAACCTTTTCTTAGCTGCTTCAAAGAATGTAACTCTTTCTCTACTGTAATGCAATAATAATTCTTTTGACTACTGAAATGTTTACTGCAGAAATTTTAAAGAATTTAGAAATGTGTAATTGTGAAAACAAACATGGAAAACAACTTATGACTTCTAACACACAGATCTCAATTCATTTCTCTGTTGAGTCTTGGTCTTTTCTCTCTTGTACACAAATGTGGTTAAAACCCTTGAGACAACCTTCAGAATCTAGTGTTCTTTTCTTCTCCATGACATTGTGCAGTGTTCGTTTTTGTAGATGATAACTGATGTTCACCTACAACATGAAAGGGTACAGAACCAAGGCCAGATATGAATATGTCAAGGGAAACCTCAGACCCTTGGAAAACAGCTAGAGCCAAGAAATTCCTTGTGGTTATTCTATGTCAGTTGTTATATGGGTCATTGTATGTATACATGCTCAAAAAATGTTTGCTCAGCAAATGTCAAATTTCAGTGTATAAAACACAAACAGGCTAAAAGTAAAAAGATCATTATTTTTTACCCTTTTGTCTTGGTTTCTCATTTTGAATATAGCAGAAAAGAGATACAGAAATGGGTCATACACATATAAAAATTATATAAAACAATGGTAAGAGAAACAGCCTGGGACAGGCTGGGTGGCCATGAGACTGCTGCCATCTGACTTCTGTGAAGGGAGAGGGCAGGAAAGGGGAGTGGACACAGGAAGTCCCAAAGTGCATGGCAGGTTCTAAGAAACTGCAGAAGGAAAGTCTCTGAAAGTCAATCTTCATTGTCACTTAGACTATGTTTAGTTTAGACCTATTTAGGAGCCACACCTTTGGGTGACCTTGTGTTTCCAAAGATGCTGACTGAAGAGAGAAGACCCATCTTGATTATACGTTGCACCAGCCTGTGGACTAGGGCCCCAGGCTGAATTAAAAGGCTTAACACAGATGAACACCTATGTGTCTGTCTGTCTGTCTGTCTCTGTGTGTGTCTGTCTGCTTCCTGGCTGTGTGACTAGCTGCCTCTCACTCCTGCTGCCATACCTTCCTTCTGTGAAGCTTGTACCCTCAAACAGTGAGCCCCAAACAACTCCTTTCATCCTAACCTTGTTTTCTATCAGCTGTTTTGTCACAGCAATAAAAATAAAGGCAGAATCTTCTCCCATAGGGGCCCGTATCTTGTAGAGTCATTAACTGAGAGTGTCCTGGCCGGGCTGCCATTGCTCTGGTGAAGCCAGTGGCAGGTTCAGAGCACTGCGATACTTCAGCTCATCATGGTCTCTGTGGCATTTCAGCGGGGGCATTTAGAGGAGTGATGGAGAAATGTGATTTTTCTCATTTTCTTTTAGTACAGTTTAAACTGGCACCACTACATCCCCTTTCTCCCTACCTACCAATTCAACATACTAAGTGATCATTCATATCTTTCTGACTTTATCTTTGCATGTGTTTAGTTTGTTTACTATTGTGTGTGTATGCATTATGTGTGTTTTCCCAGTGTGGCACATATGAAGAGGTCAGGGGATAACGTTGGGAAGCCAGTTCTTTCCTTATAACCTTTATATGAGTTCTAGAGATTTAACTCACATCTTTAGACTTTCACAGCAAGTACTTTTACCCACCATCCTGCCAGCCCCTATTGGATTTTTTTCCTTGAGCAGTTTTCAAACAATTCCACTCTTATTCATCCTTACCACAGTGTGCCAGTCTCTGAGTGGTCTCATGTGGACTGTAACAATGATGCTTTGATTGGTCTTGGTTCCTGTCATTACTAATGTCTCAAGGAGTCCACACTCCCGGGGACCATTTCTAAAGTGAAGTTCACTATCTCTTTTAAAGTCTTTTAATGTTTATCAGTTGCTTCCAGGACAAATTAAGAATTCCTGAATCAAAACAGCAAATGTCTTTCTAGCTCTAGAACTCACCACTCCATACCACTGCATATTCTAGAATCTTCTGAAGTCATTCTGGACTTTCACTAATGCCTCACAGCAGCATGGTCTTTCCTGTGTCTCCATCTTCGGACTGCCACCTTCTATATTCTTGGACTTCCCTTCTTTTGCTGCCCTCTGAGGAATATGAACTTACTACTCCTTCCTACAAGGATCAAGAAATATTTGTTTATAGTTCCATTTACTTCAGAAACATCTTATAGCTACAATGAAAAATAATTCACATAATCAATTTCACCCATCTCAAAATTTCAATTGTTTTAATGCATCCACATTCCACTTTACCACATTTTCATAGTGCTGAAAAATAAAATCCCATATTGATTAGTAGCTATTCTGTTCCTGCACTCCCCATATTCTTCCAGCCTTCAATATGTGTTCTGTGTCTGTGGATTTGTCTTTTTAGATTGATTGATATAAATCATGAAGCATGTGACCTCTTGTTGCTTTTTTCTATTAGCATAATTGTTTTCAAGGTTCATCCATTTTGTGGTGCTTCAGTACTTGGTCTATGTTGCCATATTAGTGTTTCATTTACTGTAAGACAATACTGAGTAGATGTGCCACATTGGTTTATTCATTCATCAGTTGCTGCCCATTTTGGGTCCTTTCCTGTTGGGGGCCCAAATCTTCATGAATTGTCATGTTTAGGTTTCTGTGAAGACATCTTTCCATTTATCTTTGTGCAGGTTAAGTTGCTGTGTCACATGAGAACTCTAGGAGCAACATTTTGAAGATCCATCAAACTGTTAAAATAGCATAAGCACTATTCAAAATTCCTGAAAGCAGTGAATGCATCTTTAGATTTCTCCATATTCTTCTAATATTTGTTACAGTCTCCCTTTTTGGTTCCAGTTACCCTAGGTGAGTGGAAAGTAACACCTACTTGTAATTTTAAGTTGCATTTCCCTGATAGCATAACAGTATTTACAAAATAAAACTTAACTTGATGTCATTGGATGAGTCTTCAGTTTCAGCACTCAATGAAAACTGAAGCAGGGAGACTGAGTTCAAGGCCATCCTGGGCTATACAGTGAAAGTCTGTTTAAAAACAAACAGACAACAAATGAACCAGACACCACCTCTTCTCTTGCTCTTTCTTTGATTTTCTGTGTTCCTTTCTTTTTTAGTTTTCCTATATTGTTCCACATATATGAATGTTACTCATCTGTTGCATAGTTAATCGCCATTTGTTCGTTTGAGCTCTTTGTGTGTGTGTGTGGTCAGAAATATGTGTGTATGGGTGATAATATAAGTCAGAGGTCAACTTTTGGTGTTGAGTATCTTCATCAGTTGCTCTCTGCCTTATTTCTCTTTGAGAAAGAGTCTCACACTAAACGCAGACCTCACCCAACCACTTACTGGCTGCAGAGTAAGTGCCAAGTATCCTCTTGTCTCTGGCTCCCCAGTGCTGAGATTTCAAAAATACACTGTAAGTGGGGGCTAGTCATCCTAACTCAGGTGCTCAAGCAATGTGCCGCAAGAGGTTTGATGACTAAACACGTACACCACAAGCTGGACCTAGGAGGGTAGAGTGGACTATTTGTTTATTCTTGTCTTCTATCTAGCTTTCTTGTTTCTGAGAATAGATTATTACTAAACTGAATAGAACACACCCTTAATTTCACCCTTTGTTCCTTCTGGCAGAAGGTTTCCTCATCACAGCTGGGGTGAGAGTGCAGAGTCATACAGATGTGAGGCAGATACAGATGTTGGTGCCTGTGTGTATGGGAGTAGAGAGCTTCCTAGTGGTACTGTATTTTTTTTTTTTTTTATTCCAAAGAGAAATTAGTCTGGAGGGCAAAAGGCAAAAACAAATCTACTAAAAACAAAACCTTTATAAAAAATGATCCTGAAAACAAAGGCCAGAAAATAATGCCCCATTCTCCCTTTCTTTCTTCTCTCCAGCTTCCCTTGCTTCAGAAACATGTCTTGACATCTTTTTTTTTTTTTTGTTAGGCATGGAAAAAAATGTGGGTAACAAATAGAGACAGGATTAAGTAGATAAGTGCTCAGAGCAACAGAAACCAAGAATTGGGAAGGGGAGACAAGAAGAATGAAAGAAAGGGAGAAAAGAGGAAAAATGCCAGGATATAAGACTAAATTTGAAGCAAGACTTAATTAAAATGCTGGCCAGGTTCATGTCAGGGTTCCCAGAAAAATGGCCATGAGTCATGTTTTGCAGAAGCTTAAAAAGACAAAAACCCACAATTCACTGCTTTACCCATCAGGTCCCACCAGGAGCAAGCATACATCCTAAAGTATTTTCTGCCCACATACCTCCCGCCCACATGTGACCAAGCATATCCGGTGCAGATGGGGCAAACAAACATAGAACAAACAGAAGTTACCCATAACCTGCAAGGTATATCTTTCCTGTTTTGGTCTCACAGAAGTCAACCAGAGGGACATTCTGCTGTAGTGAGGGATGAAGGAGGTTTTGTTTTATTAGAACTATGTTTCAGTGATAAACATTGAAGATGCACAGTCATCATTCTTGCCATGCTATCTTATTGTTTAGTCGGGAAGTTGTTACTTTTGTATTAAGATATACTTTACATAAGACGAACTTCCCCTTTTAGTGGAGTTATGAGACATTTTTAATGTAATTATCACTGGAGTTAAGATTCATAATTCTATCATTGTTCTCAGCAATATCTTCTGCTGCACCTAGTATCTATTTTCCTTACGTGGTCTGCTCCTGTACACCATTAAATTGTTGTATGTTGCAAGTGGGTATTTTTCCTGTTGACCCCAGCTCCCACAATAAAGACATGTGAGACTCAAAATGCATTTGCAAATACCTAGGTCATACAGCTAGGCTCATTTCCTGGCTAGCTAATAACTGAAAATAACCAGTTTGTTCCAGTCTACGTCCTGCTGCATGACTGGTTACTTGTGCTCAGGTACCTTGTGTCTCTCCTCTTCACATGTTCCTGGTGAGTCTCCTGCTCCTCGCACTCTCCCAGAATCCTCTCTGCCTCACCTCCTATTCTAACTTTTTCTATAAGCCATAGGTCTTTTATTAACAGTTGTTACATCCATACACTACATAAGAGAGTCCTTCCACAGTTGTATTTTACCAGGAGTCATGTCATTAGGGTGTATTCCTAATACATAGCATGATTCCTTTGTACCCTGGTCTCATTTACTCAGGGTGATATTTTTGAGAGGGAACATTTGGTGCTATAGGTCAGCAGTTCATTCCTTTAGATGCTGTGAAGATGTATTACAGCTTTTTTTTTTTTTTTGTCAACCTATCACGGATAGGATTATTTGAGTTTCTGGAAGTCTGGATTAACCATTGTGCTTTGAATGAACATGTCTTCATAGGCTCAGGAGTTTGCATACTTGGTCCCCAGTTATTTGGCACTGTTTTGGTAAGTTTAAATGGCTTTACTGGAAGAAGTATGTCATTAGGGGTGGGCTTTCAGAGGTGAAGGATTCATCCTACTCCCCCTAGTTGTCTCTCTCTTTTCCACTTACAGTTAGAGTTGTGAGCCTTTATGTCCCAACTATCAGCTCCAGCTGGTATGTCTGCCACCCACTTCCATGCTGTCCCACTATTACTAACCCTAACCCTCTGAACTATATGCCCAAATAAGCCCTTTGTTCTATAAATTGCCTTGATTCTGACATTTTATATCAACATATGAAATGAACTATAAGATCATCCATAGCTTTTTATGTGAGCATGGTTATAATTTCTCACATGTATTTAGGAATGCTGTTTCCAGTCTCATCATAGCATATTTAATTTTTTTAATGTTTATTTATTACTTCAAGTTACATCTCCATCGCAGTCCCCTCCCTCCACCCCTCCTAGTCCCATCCTCCCACCCTTTACCCCTTCTCCCAGAACTCATAATTATTTTTTGAATAATTAGTCCACAATTATGAAAATTATAACATATATTTGGCATATTTGGCAACTGATATTAATATTCTATTAATATCTATCTCCATGAGTTTAAAGTTCTATGCCTAACTCATTTTCCATCCTAACTTGCACTACCAATTTAAAAACATCTTCTTAGACCTAGAACATCCTTTTAATTACTAAGCAACTTAAAATTTAACTGTGAGACTATAACTAGTCTTCAACCACATCGGAGACCTAAGAAGGATAAATATATCTGATTATTCAGGAAGTGAAGAGCCAGCAGCTTTGTACTTAGAACTGACAGAGAACTGGCTGCGTGGAGAGTCCCCAACTTCTCTCTATATATTAGAGTATCTATCTTCAGCCTCTTGGTCCAGTATCTCTGACAGACATTAATTGTAAAGCTGTCATTCAAACATGTCATTTGGTTAGGTACTAGTATAGTTTATCACAGGTGTTTTCTAAATCAACTGGAAATCAATTTACTAAGAGACAAGCAACATTTGCTTATCCAAATATACAGAGTACAGAGGTGGTCTTCAAAAACCTCAAGAGATCTGCAGAATTTGGCGTTCAAAGAAGGTTTCTTAACTTAAGATTTTTTTGATATTGAGACTTGTCAGCTCCTGACAACACCCCCTATTCTACTCCAAATAGAGGATGAGTATTGAAGAATTTCCATTTGGAGATAGTTGCATTAGTGGTAAGCCTTTCCCTGGGCAAGGAAAATCCCTTGCTTCAACTGTAGACAGAATGCTGTCTGAAAAGGACAAAACTTGGCAGCAGGTAAGTCTACAGCCTAGCATGTTTAATTTTATAGAAAGCGTCCAAGTGATTTTTTTTCCCAAAGGGGTGTTATCATTTTGATTCCTATTACCAGAGTAGGGGAGGTCCAGGACTCCACTGTAAAGGCTTTAACTAGCATTGATGCCCTCCATCTTCCTGGCTACCCTTATGGCTGTGGTGTTACCACCCTCTACTTCCTCGAGTTTTCAGTAAATGATGACATTCCTGCTCATCCCACAGGCTGGTGGCTGTGGGAGAAGATTAGGAGCATGAAAGTGCTGGAAAGTATCACTTGATCCTCCACGTTCTTTCTATGTATGCCCAAGTGGCAGCTGGGCAGGGCCATGAGGAATGCTGATACCCAAGGGCTTCATCGGGACAAACAAAACAATAACTTTGCTCAGATTTGAGTGGCAGACACAAGATCTGGATGAAGAACAGTGGGACTAAGAGGAGCATGCTAGGGTGGAGTGGGTCCCCAGTGCTCAGGGGATCAAACCTTAAAAACTGAGGTGGACTAGGCTGAACGGCAGGCTGACTTGCAGGTGAGGGTTTAATTACACTTATACAAAAAGCTATGTAATCACAGAAAACTTGTATAAAACTTCACTCCTAAGATGATCCCAAGTCCGTTTGAATGAACAAACACATGACTGGAGGGGCTTGAGCTATCAGCATTTTCACAGAACTTCAATCTAATTATGACTTCAGGGATTTCAAAATTCTCTGGAATGTAAATATGATCCTGTGTTGCAGTGAGCTTCTCCGTGTCTTAATTGATGGCATCAGCCCTAGTGCTGAATGCATGCTAATTGATACAGCAGATAAAGTAATTCTAGGGTTTTAAAGTAGCATCTTCCAGCCCTGGCTGCACATGTCAGTCACCTGGGAGGGATTTAGAAAACCCTTAAGTCTGTGCCCTACCCTAGAAATGTTGGCTCCAAGATGGGTACAGGATACAGGGATTTTTAAAACTTCCTCAGATTATATGAAGGCACACCAGGATAATGTTTTAAACTTTGTTTTAGGTGCTCAGGATTAAATCCAGGGCATCTTGTCTGCTAAGCATTGGGTATACCACCAGGCTCCACCCTTATTCCCTAAATTTAGTATTTTATTATATAATCAGAAATAAAGCTGCTAAGAGACAAGCAACATCTGCTTATCCTAATATAAGAGATAGATAGGGCCTCTTCAAAAACCTCAAGAGATCTGCAGAATATAGCATTCAAAGATGTTTTTGTAACTTTAGATTTTTTTATATCGAGACATATCAACTCCTGACAGCACCCCGTATTCTACCCCAAGTAGAAGATGAGCATCGAAGAATCTCCAGTGGGAGATGATTGAATTAGTCGCAAGCCTATCTCTTGGTAGGAAAAGCCCCTTGCTCCAACTGTAGACAGAATGCTGTCCAAAAAGGACAAAACTTGGAAGCAGGTAAATCGACAGCCTAGCTCTGCCAAGACAGGGTAGGTAAGTCCTTCATAACCCCTGCTCTACAATCAATGTCTGTCAGAGAAACGGGGCCAAACGACTGAAGATCGATGCTGTAATGTATGGAGAGAAAATGGGAACTGTCCAGGCAGCCACTGGTATGTTATTTCTTAGTTTTGGAAGCTGCAGGCCCTGTACTTCCTATAAAATCAGATATATTTATCCCTCTCAGATCACTGAGGTGGTTGAAGAACAGATAAATAGAGTATCATAATTAAATTTTGAGTTGTTTAGGAGTCAAGAGAGTGTTATAGACTTAAGAAGATGCTTTTAAAATTGTGTTGCAAGTTAGTATGAATGTTGAGTTAGATATAGAACTTTAAACTCATGGAGATGGTTAGATAGTAGAAAGTTAAAGTCAGGTGCCAAATACATATGGACTGGACATTGGGCATGTACGCTAAGCCATAGAACCCTTATAACTGTGGCCTAATTACCTCTGTTGTTTTGTATTGTATTTATTATTATAAGAGAAAGAGCCATTTGTTGGACTGAAAGGGGAAACTGTAGGGGGAAATAAGATATACCTTAAACTTAAAAAAAAAAAAAGGGAAGAGGATGGGGGGTTGAGGGTGGGAGGGTGGGACTGGAGGGAGGAATAGGGAGGGGACTGCGATTGAGATGTAACTTGAAGAAATAAAAAATATAGAAAAAAATATAATACACATAGCGTAAATGTTACACAATTGGTCTAGGTGTAGAATATTAATTGTGCTCACACAATGAATTAATTATGAGTTGTTTTGTAACTGTCACAACTGTCCATCTCTATTAGCTAGTTTTCTGTGGCTGTGATAAAATATCATGACCAAAAGTACCTTATAGAAGAAAGTATTTATTTTAGCTTATGGTTCCAGGAAAGTACATAATGGCAGGGAGGCATGACAGCAGGCAGCCAGAGCATGAAGCTACGAAATCACATCTCCAATACAAACACAAAGCAGAGATTGTACTGGAAGTGGGACAAAGCAACTATACTCTCATATTTTGCCGCCAGTTGTGTTTCCTCTAGCAAGGTGGCATTGCTTTCCTCAACATCACCATCATCTGGGGGCTAAGTGTTCAAAAATATGATCCCATGGGGAAGATTCTCATTCACACCACCACACCATCGCTATAACTGTTTCCACAACTAAAATTCTGTAGCTGTTCAACAACATCTGTCTGTTCTTCTCATCGAGCCTACTTTGATCACCACCCTTCTCAACTTCTGTGAATTTGTCCATGTTTGATGTCCAAAGCTGAGTAATATTCAATTGTTTGCATATGTCTTGTACATTCATTGTCTCTTGATGGGTTTATATCTGAGTTCCTTGTATCTTAAGTCCATTGTGAATATACTGTTATGAACACGGGTCTACAAACACATCTTCAAGCCCCGGGTTTTTATTATTTTGTGGGAGTATATCCCAAGAAACTGGTATATTATGTGGTTTTTATAGTCTTTTGTCTTTTAATTAGTTTAAATATTTTAAAAATTTCATAGTTGTGTACAGCACATTATGATTATGTTCACTATATTACTTTTCTCCTATCTTCCCCATGTCAGTTTCTTAGGAACCACCATACTTCTGCCAAGAGACTGCCTTGTCTCAGCTTCATTTTTGTTGCTATGACAAAATGAAGAGAGAAGGGACTGATTCAGCTTACATCTCTAGGTTGCAGACCATCACTGAAGGGAAATCAAGGTGGGAACTTGTGATATTACACAGAGTCAAGAGCAAAAGACTGGATAAGCATCTTCGGTTGCTTGCTGCATATGTGCGCTCAGCTAGATTTCTTCACTCTTTTACAGTTTAGGGTCCAGTCCATGATTTGGTTTGCCTCACATTCAGAGTATGTCTTCCTCGTACTTCAGTGAATAATCAAGAGAATCCCCAATAGACATGCCTATTTGATCTCCGCATCCCTGATGGAGACTCTGTCTGGCATGATTCTACGTATTGTTAACTTGGCAGTAAAAACTCAGCGGTATGTACTTAACAAAATTTGTTGTTTGCTGTTATTTATTTTGATAGCAATCATCCCAGTGGGCAAAAGGTGCTATTTCACTGTGGTTTTGATGTTTTCATTTCTTCAATTATTAGTGATGTTAAGTATTAATTCATGGGCTTATTGTTGTCTATTGATCTTCTTTAGGGAGATACTTAATTCAGGTTATTTGCCCATGTGCTATTTAAGTTGTATGTTTTTGAATGAGAATAGTTTGAATGCTTCTTTAAAGCTGAAACTCTCAGTGTTTGATACCAGCACTGGATGGAATTTTGATTCTTTTGCATTACTACCATCCACAAGCTGACTTGTTCTGTGGCTGTTGGCTATGCATGGGAACACAGGCTCTTTGGTCACAGTTGGAGATCATTCACGGATCTGAACTTATCTGTTAATTGGCTACTTGTGAACGTTCAAAGTGGTCTCATCTATAACCTGTGCTGGGGGAGCTTGACATGTCTTCCCAGCTGGAAGACTGGGGGAATTGTCTATACATATCGTTATGCCCCATTGTGAGCTCTATGATTCTACATGGATTTTGACTTTCAAGACAGCAGCAGTGAAAGTTTTGAGTTCTTTCAAGTTCTAAATCCAAAATTTAAAGAGGACTAAAGTCAATGAGGTCACAGAGTCAGTCCAGCTTCAAGTGGAAGGAAATAGCCCTCTTTCCTATTCCTCTTGTTTCTTTTTAAAGATTTAAAATTTGGTGTGTCTCTTTCTTTCTTTCTTTCTTTCTTTCTTTCTTTCTTTCTTTCTTTCT
>CAJQZJ010033886.1:1219845-1240269 GCA_907164525.1 Lophiomys imhausi | reverse complement strand
GTCTTCCATCTCTTGCATCCTATTGTTGATACTCACATCCGTAGTTCTTGTTCTCTTCCCTTGGTTCTCCACTTCCTCTTTTAACTCTGATTGTGTTTTCTTTATTGTTTCTATTTCTATTTTCATGTCTTGTATGGTTTTGTTCGTTTTGTACATTTCCATCTCCAGCTTGCTTGTTTTTGTATGAAAATCTTTCATGGCTTTTTCCTTTTCCTGTTCAAGCTCTGTCACCTTGGCTTGGAGCTCTTTAATGGTGTTGTTCCTTGTTTTGATTTGTAGAATTGTGGTTTCTTTGAATTCCTTCATAGATTTAAGTTCTTCTTGCAGGGACTCTATCACTTTCCATACTGCAGAATTGTCAATGTTTTCATGTGTTTCTGTTGGTGTGTGGTCATCCAAATTGGATGAGCTAGGGTGGTTCTGCTTTGTTGGAGTCATAATTCCTTGATTTCTATTTTTTTTTTGACCTTTTGCCATTGGATGCATTTAGCTGTCTGTTTTCTGTGCTTGGAACCACAATGGATGATTTGGTGCAGGGGACGAGTTACTTGGCTATCTGTCGTTGCTTACAGTGGGATTTCAAGGTCACTGTGGTTTTAATGGCCAGAGGCACTGTGATCTGGTGCAGCCTATTCCCAGGTTGTGAATAATGGACCAGGATTGTTTCACTGCTCCCAATTCAGACTTCTCTATGTTGCACTTTGAGTTATCAGCCTGTAATTGTTCTGATGGTATGGGCCTGTTTGCCCAGGCACAGATTCTGTGGGCTTTGTTTGTCGTCCCGGAGGCTGACAGGGTCTGGCTCCACACCTGATATGTCTGGATTTTCCAGGATACAGCTATGGTCCCGATTTCTGGTTTCTCTCTAGTCTTCTCGCCACAGGGCTGGACCCTGTGTGCCTAATTCCCTTCTTGTCTGAGCCGCCACGTGTCCCATGAGTACCCCAAGCCCCGGATCCTCCGGCTGCCTGAGTGCACCTCTTGTCCCAGCAGCTCCGCCGTGGGTGCACGGACCCCTGGCCCCACCCATGCCTGTCTCTCTCCCCAGATGACCTGCCGTGGACTGGCGGGGATTTGTCCCTGCCCGCCGTGCTCTCTCCCCAGCTGCGCTATAGTGAATCTGCGAGATTTGGCCCCTCCCGCCTGCTTTTGTGTTCCCAGCTTCCCGTGCTCTCTCGGAACCTCCCGCCCTCCTGCTTCACGAGCAGCTGCGGACCACCCGCTGAGCCCCCTGTTTGTTCCTTGCTAAGGCTTCCACTATCTCGCAACCTTTTCTAAGTGGGTATAAGTTCAACCTGATGTGTGGGGAGCCCAATAGGACAGCGATCTATGGCCAAATGGACCCTGGTTCTGCCTGCTGTAAGTTGGGATCGATCTTACCAGGCGCCTCACCAAATGGGAGTTCCCGAATCCCGCGTTTAGTGGCCTCGGTGTCTGTGAGAGATGGGGCGAGCCTTGCCCTGGGACTTTTAACAGTCCCTTGGGAACTGCGAGTGTTCCGGGGGGGGCGGGTCTAGCCCCTCCGGTTTTTGCACAGTGCCCAATATCTCTGTGTTTTTTATGGCTCTTTTTTCCCCGCGTTCAGAATGCGTCAGTGTAGGTCGCCGCCATCTTCCAACCCCCGGGGGATTTTCTTATTGAGGAGTATTTCTTCAAAGTCAGCACACAGAAACTGTGGTAAAGAGGGAGCAAAGGCTATATTTTAAGGTGACAACTACACTTTTCAGTGTGCAACAGTCTCCCACAAGGTACTGGTTTCGAAGGCATGAAGTAGTCGTGGAGGGCAGCCTAGGCTTGGCACTACAAGAGGCCAGAAGAGGCACTGCGGCACTGTGGGAGGCCATCAGACGCTATTGGTGAGGATGCAGCCTCAGTTACAGTGGAGCACCCAGGTCATGTAGAAAAGCTGAGTTGTTGATTTCCTGAGAGTCAGGGAGAGGCTGTTGGTAAAGATGAATCCTCAAGTGCAATGGGGGCTCCTACATATTAAGGATACCAGGTTTATGGGACTTCTGCTAATGACAGAAGTAGGTGTAGAGTAGAGTCATCCTGAGCCTATAAGCTTATGCTTGTATGTGATATGCAGGTTGGAACCTAAGAAGTAGGACTGACCAAGCTTTTAGAGTTTACAAGATAATGAGTGTGAGTCCCAGACATCAGGCATTGAGCTTTTTTATAATTGTTGGATTTTGTTTTGTTTTCATTTGATTGTGACTGTTCCCTGGTCCTTCCCATTTGTTATAAGAATGAATGTACCTTATTTTGGAATTTTCTGGAATCCACAGTTAAGAGAGCTTATATTTTTGAAGGGACTTTGAATTTTTAAAGCACCAAGTTTTCGAACTTTTAAAGATTGTTGAACTTTTAAACTTGTACTATTTTTTTTTCATAGTCCCCTCCTACCTCCCCTTCCCCGTCCCAGAAAGACATTTTCTTTCTTTCTTTTTTTTAAATTTATTTATTTATTGCTTCAGGTTACATCTCCATCATATTGTTCTCTTTCCACCCCTCCAAGTCTCGCCCTCCCACCCTCTACCCCTTAACCCTTCTATGTGTTATATTATGATTTTAGCATGAGATCTTAGGGGCATATAAGAAAGGAAAGATTATTGTTTAAAGGGATGTGTTTTTGGGTCAAAATTATCAAGGGGTAGAATGTCATATTGGTGTCATGTCATGTTGGTCAATTTGATACACACTAGGATGTATCTGGGAAGTAGGAATCTCAACTGAGGAATTGTCTCCATCAGATAGACTTGTTGGGATGGCTGTATGAGATTTACTTGATTGTTGACTGATACAAGAGGGCCCAGCCTACTATAGGTAGTAACATTCCTGGGCAGGTGGGACGGGGCTGTATAAAAAAATGTAGCTGAGCAAGTCACGGGGACTGAGCCAGTAAGAAGCACTCTTCCATGTTTCTAGCGTGTGTTGCTGCCCTGACTTCCTGCAATGATGGATTGTTACCTGGAAGAGCAAGATGGAATAACTTCTTTCCTCATTCAAGTTAATTTTTGCCAGTGTTCTATTATCACAATGAAAATAAAACAAGGTAAATCAGGTTAACCTGGAACTCCAGTTTTTATCTATTAAGTACAAAGGCTATTAGTCTGAACCACCATACCAGTTGTGTATGTTCCCTTTTGTATAGATGCAGGAAGTAGTCTAGGAATACATGGTAGGTCACATGCTTCTATCTCTACATCTAGGTGGCTCTGAGAGAGCTCCCATCAGGAGACATGGCTGTCTCAGGTCACTTGCTGTAACCTAGTCAGCTTACATTCAAAGCCATGAAGGCAAATACTAAGCAATTACAAAGCAATCCTGGCATTTGTTGGGTTAGCACTGTATTTTACTCCAGCCTAATTACAGTTAGTGTCTGCATAAGTATGTGCCTCTCAGAGTAGAAACAGCCAATTTGCTTACTTTGTCGATGTGCTTTGATTATATTTGACCTAACAAATTAGGTTACTTAATTCTAGACTTAATAAGACTGCCTCATTCTCAACTCAAGACTCTTGTATTTGGTGGAACTTTTTGCAGCACTTGTGGGATATGATGCTGCCAGCAGCTTGTATTAAAGCAAAAATTTAAAACTGAAGTCACAGTTCAGGTGTCTGATGATGAAACTAATTAAAAGCTAGTTCTGGGCTGTTGCAGACCAGGATTGCTATTCTGATGCTCGCCTTTTCCCCCACTGGATTTCCTCCTGTCCAGCTATATTTTCCTATCACATTTAAGTATGCAAAGACCTAGAGGAAGAGGGAGGATTTACATCTAGAGGTGTGTTCCTGTGAGTGTTTCATTCTCATAATTTGTAACTCAAGTTCATAGACTTTGAGATATTTTTTTTGGGGGGGGGGAAGGGAGGAGTGGATGAATCTTGCTACGAGACAGAATGTCTCAATCTTAAAGTGTTTCTCCTGTTTCAGCCGTCTGAGTGCTGAGATTATTGGTGTGCATCTTTTTTTGTTTTGCTTTGTTTTCTTTTTTTTCTGGGACAGCATATTGCTATATCATGCAGGCTAACCTCACACTTGTCAGTCCTCCTGTCTTAGGCTTTTCAGTACTAGGAGTAGAGGAATGAGGCACCATGCCCATCTTTAAGTACTCAAGTCCTTACTGGTGGTTCAAACCTCTGTGCAATTTCACTCTTCTCTGTGTCTCCAGGTTTTCTCTCCTGGCCACTGAATGCTCCTCAATATTTTCCCTGCAGAAGCTCCAGCGGATGTCCCCAGCCAGGCTGTAGCACTTCTGCCCCGCCCTTCCCTGCACACATCTGTCAGATGAGAAGCTTCTCACAGGTTGAAGCTGAGAGGTAACTCAGCCTCTTCAGTCCAACCTTTCTGAAGTGTCCTGCCCAGATGGCCTTTATTCCTCCGTCCAAACCCCAAAGCCCTTGAGTGTCCTGTGGTCATTATTTCAGAAGATACAGATCTCAGAATACCTACTGAGTTCCATGCCTCTGAGGGCAAGGAAAAGTAGCTTCTAGTCCCTCCACATTAGAAGTAGGCAGAGTGCAGCCTTCTGTGTATTTCAAGATCAAGAAGTACTTTCTGTATAATGTCGTCTGTTTAGATAAAGACTTCAAATATAATTCCTTTCAAAACAAAGTCTGATGATTTGAAAATTATGAGGAAATTATAGAAGAAATCATGCTTTCCATCTTGAACTGCGTATCGAGATGCAGTGTGGGAAACAGGAATTGTAACTGTTATTTATTTTTAGCTTTCTCTTGATCTTTAAAAATGAGTACTTTTTTTCATTTTTCATGATTTTATTTATTTGTTCATTTTATATTCCAATCACAGCCCCACTCCTTCCTCTCCTTCCAGTCCCACCCTCCCCTTACCCCATTCCTTCCTCTCCCTTTCTCCTAAGACAAGGGGAACCTCCCCTCACCCAGCACCAACCTGCCTCGGCACATCAATTCACATCAAGTGCCTTCTCTTCCACTGAGGCCAGACAAGGCAGCCCTGCTAGAGGAAAGAGATCCAAAGGCAGATCACAAAGTCCAACTCAGAGACAGCCCCTGCTTCAGTTGTTAGGAATCCATATGAAGGCCAAGCAGCCCATCAACTCCATATGTGTAGGGGGCTTAGGTCCAGTCCATGCATGTTCTTTGGTTGGTGGTTCAGTAATAACAACTACTTCTTATATGCTTTTTACAATACTTATAATTTACTGATAAACAAGAACATGCAGACAGACTGTAATGTTAATAACTAGCTATGCAGAGGGGACAGAAAGGCAACAATCATACTGCAAGGCTGGGATGCACTCGGAAATGTGTAAAGAGGTATTCTGCTTCCAGAGATACCTGACTAGACTCTTCTAGAACATCTCCCTCCCCACCCCCACACACAATGTTACAGACCTTCTTCCAAATGGCTTGTTATCACTAAAAGGAAATGTGTTGTTTAATGTTCAAAATGTTATGTGCATTTGGCTGAACTGTGATACTGAGTAGCATCTTTAAGGACAATCAGTCTCCAGCATGAGATGAAGCCTCTAGCTGAGCTTGTCATGGATCTAGTTATGTTTCCTGCTTTGTGGTGGATGAAGCAGGAAAGCAGAAGTTTGAGTTCCTGTTAGGGAAGTGGGGAGTAAGCCAGTATACAGCAATCTCACATGGTCTCTGCTCCAGTTCCTGTCTCCAGTTTCCTATCTTGAGTTCCTGCTCTGAATTTCTTTGATGATGGACTGTGATGTGGAACTGTAAGCTAAAATAAAGCCTTTCCTCCCCAAGCTGCTTTCCATCATGGTGTTTAAATAGGACAATTCCTATAGCGAATAATTTCCAGATGCACTAACATCATTCATCCACATGCACCATTCACAGCAACAGTAAATCATTCAGAAGCAAAATACAGGGGCTTTTTTTTTTTTTTGCTGTTGCTTTTCTTTCTTTTCTCTCCTCTCCTCTCCTCTCCTCTCTTCTCCTTTTCTTTCTTTTCTTTTCCTTGTTTTTGAGACAGGGTTTTTCTGGTAGCCCTGACTGTCCTGAAACTCACTCTATAGACCAGAATGGTCTCAAATCAGAGCTCCACTTGCATCTAACTTCCAACGGCTGGGATTGAAGGTGTGCACCACCATACCTGTTTGCAAAATGCAGTTTATCGTATTTTTGGTTGTGAGCCTAGCCTTTAACAGCTGAGCCATCTCTCCAGCCCAAGTTTTTCATATTTTTGAACTTAAAAAATTGTTTGTTACTGGATAGAAAGGTAAAATATGTTTCCCCTATATATGATTATTGTGATGTTTTTGTAGACATGTTGAAGCAACTTCTTTAATTTTATAAAGCATTTATTATTAACATTGAAAATTGTAATTAACTATTTATGATCAATGCCTTCATGTAATTAAGCACTCAGGATATGTTTTTCTTTTTCTTTTTTTTAATGTTTATTTATTACTTCAATTTACATCTCCATCACAGTCCCTTCCTTGCACCATTCCTGGGCCCACCCTCCCACCCTCTCCCTCTTCTCCTACCTATCCTACTCCTCTGGCATGGGGTGCCCTACATATCAGCTCCCTTCAGTTCAGCAGCAATATGAGGGCTAAGAACTTCCTCTTGCACTGGGGGACTACATGGCAGCTCTACTAGGGCAAAGTGTCCACGAACAGGTAACAAAGTCTATGTTCCTGTTCCTTTCAGTCTCTTGGTTGTAGTATATTTATCCTGTACTATATGGCTAAAATCCAGTTACAAATGAATAGATGCCATGTGAATCTTTCTGGGTCTGGGTTAGCTCACTCTGGATGAGCTTTTCTAGTTCTATCCATTTGGCAGGAAATTGCATGATTTCCTTGTTTCTGATGGGTAAGTAGTATTCCATTGTGTAAATGTACCACAGCATTTTTATCCTTTCATCAGTTGAGGGACATCTGGATTGTTTCCAGTTTCTAGCTATTACAAATAAAGCTGCTATGAAGATAATTAAGGAGATGTCCTTGTGGTTTGGTGGGGAATGGTTTGGATGTATACCCAGGAGGGTATGGCAGGGTCTTGAGGTAGAGCTATTCAAAGTTTTCTAAGATATCGCCAGACTGATTTCCACAAAGGTTGTACAAGTTTGCACTCCCACCAGCAGTGGAGGAGCATTCCCTTTTTTCCACAACCATGCCAGCACGTGCTGCCATTTGAGTTTTTGATCTTAGCCTTTCTGAAAGGTGTGAGATGGAATCTCAGAGTAGTCTTGAGTTGCATACTCTGATGATTAAGGATGTTGAGCATTTCTTCAAGTGTCTCTCAGCCATTAGATCTTCCTCTTCTGTGAATTCTTGGTTTAGCTCTGTTTCCCATTTTTTGATTGGATTATTTGTTTTCTTTTTTAAAAAAATGTTTATTACTTCAAGTTATATCTCCATCATAGTTCCCTCTCTCCAACCCTCCCAGCCCCACCCTCCAACCCTTTCTCTCTTCTCCCAGAACTCCTAATTTTTTAATAATTAGGCCACAATTATGAAAATTATGAGGTATAACATACATTCCCAATGTCCAGTCCATACATGTTATTTGGTTTTTTGGTGTTTAATTTCTGGATTTCTCTATAAATTTTGGATATTAGCTCTCTGTTGGATGTGGGGTTGGTAAAGATCTTTTCCCTATCTGTAGGATGCTGTTTTGTTCTAATGATAGTGTCCTTTGCCTTACAGAAGCTTTTCAGTTTCATGAGATCCCATTGACTGATCATTGGTCTTAAAGCCTGAGCTATTGGTGTTCTGTTCAGGAAGTTGTCCCTTGTGCCAATGATTTTGAGGCTTTTCTCCACTTTCTCTTCTATTAGATTTAATGTGTCAGGCTATATGTTAAGGTCTTTGATCCCCTTGGACTTAAGCTTTGTGCAAGGTGATAAATATGGTCTATTTTCATTCTTTTACATGTTGACATCCAGTTAGAACAACTCCATTTGTTGAAGATGCTGCCCCTTTTGCATTGTATGGTTTTAACTTCTTTGTAAAAAAATTAAATGACCATAGGTATGTGGGTTTATTTCTGGGTCTTCAATTTGATTCCATTGATCAACTGGTCTGTTTCTATACCAGTACCTTGCTATTTTTATTACTATTGCTCTATAGTATAGTTTGAAATCTGGAATGGTGATACTTCCAGATGTATTTTTATTGTACAGGATTGATTTAGCTATTCTGGGTGTTTTGTTATTCCATATGAAGTTGAGAATTGTTCTTTCAAAGTCTGTAAAGAATTGTGTTGGTATTTTGATAGGAATTTAATTAAATCTGTATATTGCTCTTGGTAGGATGGTCATTTTTATTATGTTGACCTACTTATCCATGAGCATGGGGGATTTTTCCATCTTTTGATGTCTTCTTCAATTTCTTTTTTCAAGGACTTGAAGTTCTTGTTGTACAGGTCTTTCACTTGCTTGATTAGTTACCCACAGGTATTTTACATTGTTTGTGGCTATTGTGAAGGGTGTTGTTTCCCTGATGTCTTTATCAGCCCATTTATCTTTTGTATAAAGAAGGGATACCAATTTTTTTGAATTAATTTTATATCCAGCCACCTTGCTGGAGGTGTTTATCAGTTGTAGGTATTGTCTGGTGGAATTTATGGGGTCACTTATGTATAGTATCATATCATCTGCAAATAGTGATACTTTGACTTTTTCCTTTCCTATTTGTATCCCCTTAACCTCCTTTAGTTACCTTTTGCTCTAGCTAGAACTTCAAGTACTATGTTGAAGAGATATGGGAAGAGTGGACATCCTTGCCTTGTCCCTGATTTTAGGGGAAATGCTTTAAGTTTCTCTCCATTTAATTTGATTTTGGCGACTTGCTTGGTGTATACTGCCTTCATTATTTCTAGGTATGGTCCTTGTATGCCAGTTCTCTCCAGGATTTTTAGCATAAAAGGGTGTTGGATTTTGTCTAATGCTTTTTCAGCATCTAGCGAGATGATCATGGGTTTGTTTTCTTTCAGCTTGTTTATATGGTGGATTACGTTGATGCATTTTCATATGTTGAACCACCCCTGCTTTCATGGGATGAAGCCTACTTAATCACGCGTTATGATACTTTTGATGTGTTCTTGGATTCAATTTGCAAGTATGTTATTGAAAATTTTTGTGTCTATATGCATGAGAGAAATTGGTCTGAAATTCTCTTTCTTTGTTGGGTCTTTGTGTGATTTAGGTTCAGGGTGACTGTGGCCTCATAGAATGAGTTTGGCAGTGTTCCTTCTGTTTCTATTTTGTGGAAGACTTTGAAGAGTATTTCTATTAGCTCTTCTTTGAAGGCATGGTAGAATTCTGTGCTGAAAGCACCTGGCCCTGGGCTTTTTTTTTTTTTTTTTTGGTTGGCAGACTTTTAATTACTGTTTCTATTTCATTAGGGGTTATAGGACTGTTTAATTTGCTAGCCTGATCTTGACTTAATATTGATAGGTGGAATCTATCAAGACAATTGCCCATTTTGCTTAGGTTTTCAAATTTATGTGGAGGTTTTTGAAGTAAGACCTAAAGATTCTTTGGATTTCCTCCATGTCTGTTATTTCTCCCTTTCATTTCTGATTTTGTTGATTTGGATATTTTCCCTCTGCCTTTTAGTTAGTTACACTAAGGGTTTGTCTATTTTGCTGATTTTCTCAAAGAACCAACTCTTGGTTTTGTTAATTTTTTTGTGTTGTTCTTTTTGTTTCTAAGTTGTTGATTTGAGACCTGAGTTTGATGATTTCCTGCCATCTGCTCCTCTTGGGAGTGCTTCTTTTCTTTTTTTCTCTAGCACTTCCAGTTCTGTTGTTAAGTTGCTAATATGAGCTGTCACAATTTTCTTCTTGAAGGCACTGAGTGCTATGAGTTTTCCTTGTAGCACTGCTTTCATTGTGTCCCATATGTTTGGGTATGTTGTGTCTTCATTTTATTGGATTTTAGGAAGTCTTTGATTTCCTCTTTTATTTCTTCCCTGACCCAGTAGTCATTTAGTAGAAACTGACCCAGTTTCCATGAATGTGTAGGCTTTTTGTTATTTCTGTTTTTGTTGAAGTTCAGCTTTAATCCATGGTCATCTGGTAAGATATAAGAGGCTATTTCAATTTTCTTGTATCTATTGAGGCTTGCTTTGTGTCCAACTATATGGTCAATTTTGGAGAAGGTTCCATGCAGTGCTGAAAAGAAGGTATATTCTTTTGTGTTTGGGTGAAACGTTCTGTAGATACTTGTGAAGTCCATTTGATTCATGACCTCCTTTAATCTCATTATTTCTCTGTTTGGTTTCTGTCTCAATGACTTGTCCATTGTGTGAGTGGGGTGCTGAAGTCTCCCACTATTAATGTGTGTGGATTGATGTGTGGTTTAAGCTTCAGAAGAGTGTCTTTTACAAATGTGGGTGCTCTTGTATTTGGGGCATAGATATTCAGCATTGAGATGCCATCTTGATAAATTTTCCTTTGACTAGTATGTAGTGTCCTTCCCTATATTTTTGATTAATTTTGGTTGAAAGTCTATTTTATTTGATATTAGGATGACTACTCCAGCTTGCTTCCTGGGACCATTTGCTTGGAAAGCTTTTTCCCAACCCTTTACTCTGAGGTAGAGTCTATCTTTTTTAGTGAGGTGCATTTCTTGTATGCAGCAAAATGATAGGTTTTGTTTATGGATCCATTCTGTAAGCCTGTATCTTTTTATTGGGGAGATGAGTCCATTGATGTTGAGAGATATTAATGACTATTGGTTGTTATTTCCTGTTATTTTGATGTAGGTGGTGGTTGTGTGTTTGTTTTGGTTTAGCTGCAGTGGAATTTTTTGTTTCCTGTGTTTACTTGGGTATAGTTATCTTCGCTGGGATGGAATTATTTCTAGTATCTTCTGTAGATCTGGATTTGTTGATAGATATTGTTTAAATTTGTTTTTGTCATGGAATATCTTGTTTTCTCTGTCTATGGTGACAGAAAGTTTTGTTGGGTCTAGTAGTCTTGAGTGGCACATATGTTCTCTTAGGGCTTGTAGAACATCTGCCCAGGCCCTTCTGGGTTTTAGAGTTTCTGAGGGCAAGTCAGATGTAATAATAATGGGTCTGCTATTATACATTACTTGACCTTTTTCTCTTACAGCTTTTAATATTCTTTCTTTGTTCTGTACATTTCAAGTTTCAATTATGTGGTGAGAGGAATTTTTTTTTCTTGTCTAATCTATTTAATGTTCTGTATGCCTCTTGGAACTCTTTCTTTAGGTTTGGGAAATTTTCTTCTATGATTTTGTTGAAAATGTTTCCTGGACCTTGGAATCAGGAGTCTTCTCTTTCATCTATGCCTATAACTCTTAGGTTCCATCTTTTCATTGAGTCCTCGATTTCTTGGATGTTGTGGATGAGGATTTTTTTAGATTTCTTATTTTCTTTGGTTGGTGTACTGATTTTTCAATTGAGTCTTCCAGGCCTGAGGTTCTGTCTTCCATCTCTTGTATCCTATTTGTGATACTCATGTCTGTAGTTCCTGTTTTTCCTTGGTTTTCCACCTCCAGGATTGTCTCTGAATTTGTTTTCTTTATTACTTCCATTTCTCCACTTCCAAGTTCAGGCCTTGAACTGTTTTATACATTTCCTGCTCCAATTTGACTGTCTTTGCCTGCAAATCTTTCACAGCCTTGTCTCTTTCCCACTCTTGTTTGCCTGAGTTAGCTTGGAGGTCTCTAATGGAATTGGTCATTGCTTTCATTTGTAGAATTGTGATTTCTTCAAATTTCTTTCAGGCATTTATTTTCTTCCTGTAAGGTCTCTATCATTTTTCTAAGTATAGATTTATCATCATTTTCATATGTTTCAGCTGTGGTGGAATAGCAAGTCAGGACTTGCTGTACTAGCATAACTGAATTTTGTTAGAGTCATATTTCCTTGACGTTTGTCCATTCTCTTCTTTCAGTGGCCTTTAGCCATCTGGTTGTCCTTAGCTGTTTATTCCTGGGGCCTTCTGCACTTGGTGCCAAGGAAGGAGCTTTGGTGTAGAGGCTGTATAATCATGGTGATTTGTAACTCTCCACAGTCTGGATAGGGCCTTTGGTTGGAGGCTGGTTCTCAGTGGGCCTCCCACAGATCACCCCTTCCTGTTGTGTCCCAACTGGGTACTCAGGTCAGGGCTTGTGGTGGGATGTGTTATTAATGCCTGCAGGTTCCTGAGATCAAGCTGATCTTCTTAGTGATGTCATTGGGGGTTGGCAGGCCACAGATTGTAGGCTAGAGCTGCAATACCCCTTCAGCTTAGGTGTCAGGACTGTGATCGTAGACCTCCCAAGTTGCTCTCAGGTTCAATGTGCACCTTACTGCCAGAAGAACTGTGATCTGCTATAGCCCACACCACTCAGGTAGTGAGTAATTGTCTGGGGTTGTTTCACTGCCCTAGGATCAGAGCTCTCTGTGTTGTAGCCTGGTTGTTCAGCTGAGGGGCAAGGCAGGCGCCAGCAGGGAGTTCTGATGTGGAGTTCACACCCTGTCTACAGTGCTTGGATTCCAGGAAGCTCAGCTGCCTTTTCCCAGTCAGAATAACTGTGCTCCAGTCCAGCCTGCCTGAGCTGGCGGGGCTTCTGGCAGTTTCCCTGTAGCTAGGGTGTCAGGGACTGTGGTCAGGACAGTGGTCATGGTCCTCCCAGGCTGCTCTCAGGGGGATCCCAATTTCAACCTGTACCTCTCAGTCAGAAGCTCAGTGGTCCAGTGCCGCCCACTTGCTGGGGCAGCACACAATGGTCCAGAACCGCATTACTGCTCTGGACTTAGATCTAGATGCCATAGACTGAGGCTGTAGATTGAGAGCCCTGCCAAAGTGGGCACAGGCAGGGAGTTCCAATATGGAGTTTACAAAACATCTACAACATGTGGACTCGGGGAAACTCAGCTGCATTTTCTCTGCCAGAAGTGCTGTGTTTCAGAGCAGCCTGCCTGTTGGTGGGTTGGTGGGGCTTCTAACAGTTTCGCTATAGCTAGGATGTCAGGACTGTGCTTATAGTCCTTCCAAGATACTCTCAGGTGAGTCTTAGGGTCAACCTGTGCCTCTCAGACTGAAACTCTGTAAACAGGTGTAGCCCTGTTGCTCGGGCTGCACACAATGGTCCAGAAGTGCTTTACTGCTCTGGACTGAGATGTGGATGCTATACCCTGAGTGTCCAGCGGAGTGCCCAAGCGAGGGGGGTGCAAAGAGTTCCAATATGTAGTCTATACCCTGTCCACAGTACACTTGGGCTCAGGGAAGCTCAGTGCCTGTTAGTTTCATCCCCCAGTTACCGGTCAGCCAGATGCCGCCATGTTGCAAATCCCAGGAAGAATCGCTCTCAGTCTTACCATAGCAGCTCCACTGATCTTCTTTTGGGTGTCAGAATGCCTGCACAAAAGCTGTGGACTCAGTAAAGTGAGGAGGACCTCTGTTTGGAGGTCAAAGCCACCAGCTGGCATCCTGAAAACATCTGATCTGCCAGCTCTTCTGTTACAGTGCTCTGTCTCCCAGCAGGAAGTGCTCTATCTCACATGTCTGGCATCTGTGTTCTTCCAGTGTCTATATGTCTAGTACAGAGTTGTTTATTGTCCCTGTCTTTGCTGGGTAAACCCAGGTAGGCTTGCACCTCTCAAATCGCCGTTCAACAGGAGTATATCTCTGCGGTAGATCAGATGGTCTTCCTGACATAAGTCTGAGCTTATTGTTGCCATCTTGCCGAGTCAGGATATGTTTTTCAACAATTGAAATTATAAGAAAATTTCTCTTTTCTTTTTCCCCAATTATCCAGCTCCTTTACCCAATGGTAATATAATCAATTTCTATAGTGTTCTTTATGAAATATTTATCTTATTTTAGCAAGCAAATACTAATATATATTTTCTACTTTTTTGGGTTAATAGCATCATAGTATGTCCATTATTTGGTGCTGCACCCTGGGGTACTTTCAAATTGGCATATACATCAGCAACAGTCTTTATTACATCTTTATTTATTTTGTGTGCTTTTGTACATGAGTACATGCCACAGTGTATGTGTGGAGCTCAGGGGATGAATTACAGTAGTTGGTTCTCTCATTGCACCACATGGGTTCAAAGAATAGAACTCAGCTACTCAGGGTTGACAGCAGGTGCCTTACCTACTGAATCAACTTGCTGGCCCCCAGTCTTTATTTTTTCTTTCCTCGGATTTATATGGTGCTTCTAAGCATAGCTTATGTATTTATTTCTCTCCTTTTGCCTGAGGTTAAGTTTCACATATTTTAGAATTATTCATATTTCTTCCGCTAGAATTTGTATTTTCATTAAGTTTGTCTATTTTTAAAGTTTATGGATAGTTTTGTAACTTACATTAGTACTATATTCATTCATGTGTGTCCCATGTGTTTGCAGTTGTGTGGACACACATGTATTCAGAGGCCTGTGTGTGCACGTGTGTGAAGCTGACCTTGGATGTCTTTTTTGGTGGCTCTCTGTCTTCTATATTGAGGCATGGGCTCTCTCTGAACCCAGAGTTCCTCTTGTCAGGTTGTCTGGCTAGTGACTTGCTCTGGGGTTTCCCTGTGTCTGCCTCCCGCATGCAGAGACTATAGACTGTTTTATAGCATTTTAGTACTGCTAGTGCTAACAGTGAACCGCACCCATAAGAAAAAAATACTTTAAAATAAATAAATAAATAATAAATAAATAAACAAATAAACAAATGAAATGGATACAGCACACTATTTCTTTTATCACAGACCAATTTTACAGTTTGTTTGCGCATACCTGTATCAACTCAATCAGCCATCAGTAAATCCTAAGTAAGAGTACCCCATGTCAATCACAGTCTGCAATTTCTCACAACAGAATGAATTTCAATAGCATTAGACAGTGCTCAGTGGTTAGCTGTTGCTTCCATCCTTGTCAGCCAGAGCAGCTAGTAGTTAGACATGTTTTTCTGAGTCACTACCTTGATGACTATATGGAAAATAGCCATATATCCATCCACTTATCAATTGCAGAATTCTATTATCTAATTCCTAAGGAAGGGGAGGTTACTGCTACTGCTTAGAAATGGATTGATCATAATGTGTGTTTAAAATACACATATATGCATAGTACAATTAATTTATTATAGATTATATCATATAATAACAACTTATATTAATTGCACCAAGATAGTAGGAAGTGCTGGACATTTCCTAGGTTACTCCTGTGAAGGAGGAGCATAGTCAGGGAAAGCTTTTTAGCTTGTGCACAGAACAAGTGCCTTTCACATGATTATGGGAAAGGGACTAAACAAGAAGAACCTTAGGCTGTAGTGAAGCACAGAGGTAGACTCTCTGCTGCAGCGTTAGCCACAGATGAGGTCTGCGTTATGTGGAAAGGGTCCCTGCACTCCCTCCCCCATGCTCATCATCCAGGCTTGATCTTGTGGTAGATCAAAGGATGTCTCTTGCTGTCACCTACCTGTACTTCTTGTTGCAACTTCTCTTCTGAAGGAAAAGTGTATCCCCATGTTGACCTATAACAGTTGTGATATAACAAGTATACTTGTAGAGAATGGAGCCTTGAAAGTTAGGTTAGCTATGCTATATGCATAATGGATTCCTCACTTATAAGGATGAACATGATCCTATCATTTTTAGCAAAGTGGTTGGAACTGGAGGACATATATTAAGTGAAATAAGCCTGACACGGGAAGACAAATACAAAATTTTCCATATGTGAAAGATAAAAGGCAGACCTGAATGTAACATATTATACTAGAGCTGTTTTTCTCAACCGACCCAATGTTGCAATTCTTTAATATAGTTTCTCATATGGTGGTGACCCCAACCATAAAAGTATTTTTGCTGAAACTTCATAACTCTAATTTTGCTACTGTAAAGAACGGTAGTGTAAATATCTGATATAGAGAATATCTGATATGCCACCCTGTAAAGAAATCCTTCAATCCCTTTGAAGAGGTTCTTTGACTCCAAAAGGGTTGTTACATGTTGAGAACCACTGTAGTAGAGGCTGGGAGGAGTAAGATGGGATTGAGTGAGGAACTAAGGGCAGTTAGATAATGAAGAACAAAATGACCACACGGAAGCAATAAGCTTTGATGTTTCACAGAATAGTTCCCAATAATTTATACTTAAGAAGGACCAGGAAGAGAGGAGCTGAGACTGAACCTAAAGGACAGAGAAAAGGAAGTGGAACATGAGCTGATCATGCATTCAGGGCCCTATTTATATGTGTAGTTACCATAATCATTAAAGAGAAAAAAGAGAAAGAACATAAATGAATCACATCTAGTGTTACTTCAGAATATATATTTTTTTGTATTCTTTGTTTGTTTTGAGTCAGGGTTTCTCTGTGTAGCCTTGGCTGTCCTAGAACTCGCTCTGCAGACCACGCTGGTCTCAAACTGAGAGAACCATGTGCCCCTGCTCCCGAGTGCTGGGATTAAATCTTCAATATTTTTTATTGATGCTCCATCTCTGTCTCATTTGTTTATGAGCACATCTCTTGGTGAATAGAGGAAACTTCCTTTGTTCTTGTTGCTATGACAAAGTATCACAGACTATGCAATTTATAAACAAAAGAAAATTCTTTCTCACAGTTTTGTTGCTGTGAGATCTTAGTTGAGTTTACGAGCACATTTGGTGTCTTGTGTGTGATGGTGATTTCTTCATATGCCCAAAGAGATTGAAGCTGGGTAGCTCTCAGCCTCCTTTATGAGGCATTACTAACAACTGTGATTGCATAGGTCCCCTCATTTGAATTCTTTTCAGTTAGCTCATTGCCCTGAGTCTAACTTGATGTTGGAGGGACACAAAATTCAAATCAGAGCTGCACTGCTCAAATCAGGAAACCAGCACAGGTGAAAACTCTGCATTTCCCCCAGTATTCTGAGAGCTATAAAGTCTGCTTGCAAATTCTGACTTTGAATGACTTAATAACTTTTCCACATGGTTAGTGTCACTGTGGCCTCTAATTCAAGCTAACACACTCTGTTATCCCAAAGCTGTTAATAACAGCTCTAGGTAGCTGTTGAGCACTGTGCAACCACACTGCTCACATGAGAGTCTTCTAGCTCTCACCCTATGAAGAAGTATGGTTCTCTAGCTCTTCAGCCAGTGAGATGAAGCCCAGTAGGAGGAAAATTCAAGTCAGGTCAGACATGGAGCAAGCTGCAGGGCTCATGATGGCACCTAAGCTCTCTCACTCCATACTGTGGTTCCTCCATTGGTGAGGGAAGATACAATGTTTCCCACAACAGTGTATGTGTGGTGTGTGTGCATGTGCGCATAAAGAGAGTGAATGTATCTTACATTATAACATCTACATATACTTATGTAGTATAAGGGCCCGAAGTTGGGTGGTGGAGAGGTGATTCTTGAAGGAGTTGGGAAGATGGGAATGGCTAAGAGCAAAATACTTTGTATGAAATTCTCTAAAATTAATACAATATTACTTTAAAGAAAACAAAGAAAAAGGTGAGACAGTTAAATTTCATTGGAACTTTTTTGAATCACCTTATAATTTTAAGTATTCTAAAATTGAAAGTGTCAGTGTTTTAAATTCGTAGCACACCTACTTACAGAATATTAGCGAGTTTTTATTACATATCATGCCAAGTAGAGTAATGTACACACAAAGAATGAGTGCATACCATAAAGTTTTATTAAAAGAATTAGCTGTGGTTCCCCCCACCCCATGGGTTTAACACTTTGGATATTTAATTCTTTCTTTAGCAATATCTGGGCACTCACACATTATTAAATTAATATCAACAGAAGAATTTTCTAAGAATCTACAGTGTAAAATGTTAAGCAGAAATTATACATAATAGAACTTGAAGCTGATGTACTTTGTGTATTAACCGGAGATTATTTCACTAAATCATTTTACACTTGTGTGTATGCATGCTTGTGTGGAGGTGTTTATGTGTGTGCACACATGTGGAGTACAGTGGTCCACCTTGCATGTTGTTTCCCAGGTACCATCCACCTTGCTTGTTGAGACAGAGACTCACATGCCTCAGGGCTCAATTCAACAGCAATCTGCCTCTCCTCTTCCTTGCTAAGATTGCAAACGTGTGGGAACACACCTGGCTTTTTTCTCCTTTTGTGTATGTTCTGGGGTTGATCTCTGGTCCTTGTGCTTGTGTGGCAAGCACTTGACAGATTGGACCACGCCAGGCCCCGTTTCACAGTTTAAGGATATGTCCAAGCACCATTATTTCATATCGGATAGCCACTTTTGTGACAGAGGCAGCTTAAAAGTTATATTTTACTGCTAAATTATTAATGATTTTTATTTGGAAGTTCTTAAACCATAGCCAACTAGTACAGGAGTAGCAGAAGGGACTTCTAGAAACTTTCTTCATGCTTTTCTGATTTTGCACGTTCCTCTTCCATAGAACTGCTTCATCAGATGAAGAGAATTTTGTTTCTCTACACACAGAGCTACAGATCCATGTAGATGCAAGTCCACATCCCCTGAGCTGTTCCTTCCAGTTCCTTCTCCATCTCCAGGTCTAGAAACTGCTTGGTGCCCCATTTATCAATTCCTAACTTGGCCTGTTCCTCAGCTTTTGAGCACTGCCTAAGTTCTCACATCTAAGCATTAAGATGTGAGGTTTGAAAGTCTACATGTAAATAATGTTTTTTAATTTTTTTTATATGAAGATGTTTTTACATTGTAAGATTAAAAAGTGTTAGACGAGATAAATATGTGAAGGATGTCCCTTTTAACATGAAACTGCTGATTTCTCAGCTTGTGGTAGCAGACCCACACTGGATTGCTGAGACACTGTTGCTGATGTTTTTGTTCTGGGTTATTGTCACATGTCCATTTTAAGGATGTTTCATTAGTGAAGGCGTCATGGTGGTGGGAACTTTATAGCCTTCTGAAGGTGTTGTGGGTGTCAATACTCTTAAGTTTTTGGGAGTTTTGTGAGTCTATAGTCTTTGCTATATTGATGGAGTGGCTTTAGGGGAACACAGAGATCAGCTTCTCTGCTGCAGAAGCTGGCAGAGGGCTGCCTGAAACTCGTGGTGTCTTCCCACTTGATTTCTCAGAAGGGCTCTTTTCATTACTCAGCAGTCGGTTGTCTATTCGGTTGTCTCAAGCTCAAGTGAGCTTCAGATTCATCCAGGGAATTTTCTGGATGATAAACTAACCTAGATTACAGGATTTACCCCTACAGCGCCAGGTGCCATGGGTCTAGCGAGGGCTGGAGAATTTGCCTTTCAGACTTGGTGCTCCTGATGCATCTGGTTCAGAGACCACACTTTGCTCACCACTGCTCCAAACCTAAGGCAGTTCCTTAGGCCTAACTGTAGCTAGCTGGACTTCTGCTTTATGGGTTCTTCTTTCTTCCATCCTTTTTCTTCCCTTTCAACCCCCTAACACTGCATAGGAGAGGAATAAAAGACAGAGAGGAAAGGAATTAAGTCAGGGGTCTGAACAGAGATGACATTACCTTAGACTACTTCCTGCTGATTAGGGGCATTGAGCTCCTTGGGGGTAAGTTTGATCTTCACCACCAGGGTGAAGGACGAAATTCTTCTTGTTGTTTCTTCTTTGTGCATGACTACTTAACAAAGTTTGACCAACAGCAAGCATCAACCAACAACCTCCCTACTGGGGCTCTAGTTTTTATATACCATCTGAAAAATTTCCAGAATTCCAAACATCACGCAATCTGTAGCTGGAAAAACCATGCCTCTGCTAGAGCATGAGGCAAATCATAGTCAGCTGTGGTGAAGCAGCTCCATACCCCCACACCTGGGATTAAAATGAAAATATATTTTTTTCTGTGTTTTTAAATAAACTAAAATCCCCAAATTCTCACTATACCTAAAACTTAACTCTATGGCACTGCTATTATCATCAGTAACCATTGCCCTGTTTCATGGCCTCCGCTTTCTCCATCTTCACCTATTAAAGATCAGCATTCTTTCCTCTGCATAGTTTATTTCAAATCTACCTCATCCACAAATCTTCCCAAATGGCTTCTAGTCACCTTGCCTACATCCTTCCCTCTGCTCCCATTACTGCTCTGACAACAAAGGACTGAATCTTAATCTTTTCTCTTTAATCTTTATTTTAAATTAGTTCTCAAGGAGCTTATAGTAGATTCCTTTACGGGATCCAAGTGCAACTCACATTCATGCCCCTGCCTGTCCTTTCATCTACCTCATTTCTATCAATCTAATACCAACTGTTCTGAGACCCAGTGTGTACACTTCCCAGGCGTTCTGTACTGTGACCCTGGCTCAAACTGTCTCAGATAGCAAAAGGGTATTGCTTATTCACTGGTTTATGGAGCCAGGGTATCTTCTTTTAATTAATCTTTTATAAAGCAATTTGTGACAGGAAAAGGGATCAGTTTTAAATAATCCACATTTAATTAAAGACTGTGTATTAAATTTGAATTTCCCTTTCTTTCTTTCTTTCTTTCTTTCTTTCTTTCTTTCTTTCTTTCTTTCTTTCTTTCTTTCT
>CAJQZJ010033886.1:1170525-1219835 GCA_907164525.1 Lophiomys imhausi | reverse complement strand
TCTTTCTTTCTTTCTTTCTTTCTTTCTTTCTTTCTTTCTTTCTTTCTGTCTGTCTGTCTTGACAGTAGGTCTGTCCCATTCTTTCTGCAAACAGTTCTGCCCTGTTTTCACCCCAGGCTCCCTTTTGGTCATTTTTCTCTGCCTACTATCCAGCCCTACAAGGGCTGAATTCCCAGAGATTTCATTTCTCATGGTAGCATGTGGCTCTGGGCAGTTACACAGACAGCCAATTATCAGGCAGCCTAATGAGCTAAGGACTGCCCAAGGCATTCTCTTGGGAGGGACTTAGGGACTCCTCTGGAAGTTCTGTCTGTCTGTCACCTGCTTGGATGTGGGATGAGCCTTGCAATCACACATTCTCTCAGGAAGGGTAAACAGAGAGGGGTTTCCTTGGCAATGCCTTTTCCCAGCAGTTGAATATTTGCCTTTCCCACCCTTGTCCAGGGTGGCAAGTTGCCAGGATAATGTGCCCAGGGTTAGCTTCTTGATTATCTAGTAAGAAAAAAAAAAAAAGAAAAAAAAAAAAAAGAACTGTGCCCAGTCTGTTACTGTGGGAAATATCATAAGTTAAATTTTTTTCTAATGCTCAAAATTCTGTCATCTATATTTTTGTTCACTTCTTTGAGGCAAGTGAAGTAGGCATACTATTTGGGAGTCATCATAGTTAATGTTTTTAGCATTTCTTTGTAGAAAAATTAAGAATCATTGTTTGGCTAATTCTTCTTTACACACACACACAAAACAATAAATCACTGCAAACAACAGAATCCCCCCCCCTTTAAATATATATTAACATGAATCCAAGCATTTGGACAAGGGCATTGGCTTTATTAAACTTTACTGGAGTTTGTAAGTCTAGTTTTGGAGCCTTGGATGCCATGGCTATGTGATAATTTCTTTCTATGTTTGAGCCAGATAGCTTTCAACCTCCTGCTCAATAGTTAGAAATTGTATGCAGAAAGAAAATGACATTCTAAAAAGATTTAAAGTGTGGCTCCATATGTTATATTACTTATTTAAAAAGACATAATGAAAAATACCTACACATAAAAGTAACTAACTGAATAATGACAAGGAGTGACATAGAAAGAAGGAAAGAGTCTCAGGATGTCAAGCTTCACAGTGTGGATAGATCATGGGACCTCACAGACAGCATGGTTATCTGTCTGGTTTCCCAGGTACATAATTCCACGGTGGTTCTGAGACCAAGACTTGAAGAGCAGGTAGACTGGAAGACTGAAGAAAGGGGCTAATGGAAGATTTGAATAAAAGCCATATAGTCCCCAAACCAGTGTTAGGGGCAACTTCATCTAACAGTGGGAAGGGGTGTCATTTAGTCTTGGAGGTTCATGCCCCCTGGACCCTTAGTTACACAGATCATATGATGTGGCTGGTGGGTATTGCTAAGAGAGATGGGGAATGGAGACATGTAGAAAGTGATGTTATCTCTAAATGGGCAATATATATATATACTTGATCTATCTTCCCTCCCTCTCTCCCTCCCTTCCTCCTTCACTCCCTCTCTCCCTCCGTCCTTCCTTCCCTCCCTCCCTTCTTCCCTCCCTCTCTTTCTGTTTCAAGCTGCTGTACACCAATGCTCTGTTTAACTACATGTTTGTGGACTCTCCAGGGAGGTTGTCTGGCCAAAGCAAGCTTCTGAGGTCTTCTGGATTCCTTCCCTTGATGAGGTCACCCCAAGGTTTTATCAGCTGTTTGCTCATCAACTTGTAATAAAAACTGGATCTCCTGGAGGCTATGTAAACAGAAATTAAGTGGGAAGCATTCCACATCTTAGAGAGCAGATTAAGTATTAAATGTTACTGCCACTGTGCAAATTTAAGACACCAGGACAGTTCAGCTGTGGATAGTTTGATTGAGATAAATATAATTTCTTCACTTTTTTTGCTGTGTTCTCAAAGCAGTTTATGCTTTGTCCATTACAGCCACTAAAGGAATGAGAACATACTCTAACACAAGGCCCCTCATCCAGTTCTGCACACTCTTTAGTAGATATTTGTCATTAAACTTTAGGTAACCTAGGACGAAGTTCTCTTACCAGAGGAGACATGAAAGTGAATCATGATTTGTTTGTCTCTTTGTTTTGTGGTACTGATAAATCTAGGGCCTGGTGCTTTCCAGATAAGTGCTGCATTTCCAAGGCAAAACCCTCAACTCTTGAATTAGTAGGAGCTTTATATGGTGGAAAAAAAAACATGGAATAAATTAGGCACTGTAGAAAAAAATGACTAATTAAATTATTTACCCAGTATTTATACTATCTTTAATTGTTTTGGTGGTGTTAATCCTTAACACCACCCCATCATTTCCAGAGCTTAAATACAGTAAGTTGATGTCCTGATTCTGCAGAGACAGAATGGGAAAATCCTTATTTCCTGCTGCACAATTATGTCTGTGAGATATGCTTGGCCAGAAGGCTGAAGATGATGCTCCAGTGATATCAAGAGATACTTGGGACTGTCTAGGCAACAAACTGTCATTTTTGCTTTTTGGAAGCTGCTCTTCTGTGTTTCCTATTCACTCAAATAATAACTTTATTCCTTCTTAAGTCTTTGATGGGGTTGAAAACAACATATATGATAAAAATTATTTAGGTTCAGAACTTTAGACACACCAAGATAGATGATTTTTTTCTTCTTCAAGATTGCCTAATAGAAATAGGCTAAACATTATGTATGTACCTTTTATCTTTTTTATTAGACAAAAGGAGGGAAATGATGGGGTGGTGTTAAGCATTCTAAATGTTGATTGGTCCTGTTTGTGTCTGTTACTTAATTGGCTCTGATTGGATAAATAAATGCTGAGGCCTGGAGATTGGACAAAGACAGAGGTAGGCAGGATTAAGGTTTGCGGGCTTTTTAGACAGATACAGAGCATCTTGAGAACAAGAAGGAGGCCAGAGAGAAACCAGGAGTCAACAAGGAAGATACACCATGGGGTAGATTAAAGAAGATCATTCCACGTGGTCTGAAACATTGGCTTAATGTGAAAAATAATAGTCCAAAGGGATGTATGTATATATGGGGTTATATTTGGGTAATAGAATTATGAGCTAGCTAAGATGGGCTAGGATTGCACAACCCAGGCCTAGGCTTGTTAAGATCTACATGGTGTCTGTGTGTATTCATTTATAATGGCAGGTTAAGGATTAACACCACCAAAACAATTAAAGATAATATAAATACTAGTAAATAATTTAATTAGCTATTTTTTTTTCTACAAGGCACCTGTGGATTTAAACCAATTTTGTCCTGGAGACCTGCGTGACTTTGGACAAGGTGACTAACTTGGTTTCCTCCAGAGTTCTCATTAGTAATTACCTCTACTTTGTGGAAGAACCTTGACTAAATGATGCCCCACCATTAACTCAGGGCCTGATTCTGGACAACCTGCTACCAACACGAGTTCCTTTCCTTACAGTTGTTTCATTGGCAAAAGCTAAACTATCAAAATCCTCTTACAGCTTTAGCCACTAGGAAGTTTTAATTAGTTCTTATATAGACAGACACAAGCACACACACATATGTATGCACATACATATGCATATACACATGTATGTATATATACACATGTGTACATATAGATGCCTATCATTTTCTCTCTCTCCATTATTCTGGATCTTTTCTTTTGATTTATTTTTCTTTTTTTCCTTTCCCTTTCTCTTTCTTCATTTTTTTCAGGACATATTATTGCTTTCTGATGGTAGAAGATGCTTCAGGTTCAGTTTCTGAAGGAGTCCAAGAATCTACCATTTTTCCAGAAAGTTTTGACACTGGAATCTAAGATTTGAGTTCTGGGTATGACCACATGTGCTATGACAGCAATAACAGTTGTTAACATTGCTTATTCTTTACAACAACTTTAGCTTTATAATAAAATTGAACAGATATTTCAGAAATGACCCCCAGGTTTTTCCCTATCCTGTTTTATTTTTATGGTTATAAATTATTATTGTTATTATTATTATTATTGTTCTATAATTATAATTAAAGAAGCAGCACTGACTCACTTTAAATTCTCCACATTATTCTGATTTCTTTAGTGTTCATTTACTATTCCTTGTTTCCTTGTCTGTTCCAGGATTCCAGGGTAGCACATTGCATTTGATCATAACTTCTTAAGGTCTTTTTGGCTATGACAATTTCTTGTGATTTATCTCGTTTGATTAATGCAATTTTTTGAGGAATACTAGTTAGGCATTTTAGAGGATATCCCTCTCTTGTGGTTTCTATGCTGTATTCTCCTGGTTGAAATGGAGCTATGGATTTTGGAGACAATCCAGAGGAGAACAGCCATTCCCATCACATTATATTGAGGGCCTATATTGTCAACATGATATATGATGGCTCACATTGACCTTGATATCTGACTAAGGTAGTGTCTGTCAGTTTTCTCTGCCAGAAGTTATACTCTTTTCTCTTTTTACATACGATACATTTTGGAAAGAATTCAGTATGCACACTCCACAGTTCAGGAGTGATGAAGTATACTTTCTCTTCTAGAGAGTATTTGCAAGTGTTAATTGCAAATTCTTACATGGGATCTTTAAACGATGTTTCTGGCATGATTTTTCAGAAATGAACTCCCTATTTATAGTGTTTAATTTTTTGCCCTTAAATCTGTTTGTATTAAGCAGATTAGATGCTTCTTAATTTTTAGGTATTAATGATAGTTCATAATAGATAGGCATATTTGTAAACTGATGTTGTCCACTTTTTAGTTATTGAATCTTTGGTAATTTAGTAAATCTTGTTCTGTTTTTCCCATTTGAACATTATTTCCTTAAATAGCATTATTTCTGCTGAAGCGTGTCAGAAATCACACTAGTTAAAAGTTGCTTCTCATTCTTCCTAATTTCTACATGATGAAACAGTTTTAAGTTTGTTGATAGTTGACTAGGAAAAACGGAAATTTCATCTTGTTTTAAAGAAGAATTGGTCATCAAACACATGAAGCAAACCACACCTGAAGTGATGAACACCGTAGCCATGATAACTCCTAGTTTATTTCTCACATGGCAGAGCTGTACAGCAACACATTAAGTATGGGAATGCATAGAAACAAAGAGGAATTTAAGGTTAAATCGGAAACAAAACACTCCTTCTAGTCCAGTTTTAATCACTAGTTACTTGTCTTTTTTTTTTTTTTTTTGATTAAGAAGGCGTTTCAGGTCTTCTGGATATAATTTAGTTTGGCATATGGGCTTGCCAGATTGCAGTTTGTGAACTGCTTGAAATGACTGAAGAGGTCAGACATGAAAACGGGTGTTGAAAATATTTGGGGGGTGGAAAGCACAAGGAGTATTTGTCTGCCTTTGCCAGCAGTTCTATTTAGTGACCTGAAGAGGCTGACCAGCTTTATATTTAGATCTTGCAAGATGGTAAAGCACAGAATGCTGTTTTCAGGCTCAGACCTTTTAGTAATTATTGTATTTTCATTGAAAAGGTTTACCGTTCATTGCAGCCCCTGGGCCTTGAACTCAATCAAGACCTCAGGTGGTGGGTAAGAAGTACACATTGAAAAGGTATTATAACCTGGAAGGGAGAGTGCTATTTTCTCTCTCTGAGTGAAGATTTCTCTGCATTTCAAAGTCAACAACAAAACTTTAATACATTTATTCTAACAAGCATTCTTTGAGAAAATCAATTTTAAAAAGAAATTCAATGTCCAGAACCTGAAAAATCGTTGTGTACTTACAGCCGATACTTGATTTCTTTGTTTTATATATCATTTGTACAACTCAGAGGTGTGTCTATCTTGAAGGCTGTGTTATATTTCTGATTATTTTCTATTTCCTACCATTTGAAAGAAAATGAACAGCTGGATTCTTTCCATGTCACCTATACTGATAGAACATAAACTCTTGTAAGACATAATTAGACTGCTTTCAAGCCATTTCTGGGAATCAGAGCGATTTTCCCATCTTATGCTTCAAAAGGAGGGATGGCTGGATGGCTGTGAGTTACAATTCCACCCCAGTTAAAAATAATAGAGTCCCTTTACTTCACAGAGTTTAAACTTTCCCTCCAGCTCTTCAGCATTTTATGTATTTTATCTAATGGGACTTGAATGTGGACCAGAACCTATATTTTGTTTTTTTTGTTAGTAGGATCTTGGGGCACCGAGAAGTCTAATTCAGTGGATTTACCACAGACTAAATGTTTGGAATTTCTATTCCCTCCCCCCCCCCCTCCCCCCCCCCCCCCCCCCCCCCTCCCTCCCTCCCTCCCTCCCTCCCTTCCTTCCTTCCTTCCTTTCTTCCTTCCTTCCTTCCTTTCACTAATTGAAAATATATCCTTCTCCCCTACAATACATTCTTACCACAGTTTCACCTCCCTTTACTCTTCCTGGTTCCTCCTCACTTTTCCTCTACTTCAGATTTTAATCCACAGTTTATGTGACCAGAACCTCAATCCTGATCATTTATTCCCAATTGATATATTGAGACAGGGTCTCACTCTGTAGCTCAGGCTTAGCTAGGATTTGTTATGTACCCAAGGCTGACATGGAACTCACAACACTCTTCCTGCCTCTTCAGCGCTGGGATTGCAGGTCTGAGCCACCAGAACTGTGTCTCTGAGAATCTCAGAATAAAAGCAGGGTGATGATGTCCTAAAGAATCACTTTACACCTTTCTTGACTTTTTCCCAGCATGCCCTGGATGCCCCACCATCAAGAGAAAATGAATAACCTGTCTTTCAAGCAAAATCAAGTTTATTAATTCAGTAGTTAGGGAAATGGCGAGCTTCAGTAGTATCTCCGAAGGGGAAGTGTCTCAGATTGGATAGATATGGGTCTCAATAAACGGTTTTGTTTTGAGTGTTTAAATCAGGAAATGGACTGGGGCTGGACAGAAATTAAGACCCAGATGCTAGCTGGGCAGTGGTGGCACGCACATTTAATCCCAGCACACAGGAGGCAGAGATGGGTAGATAACTTGAGTTTGAGGTTAACCTGGTCTACAAAGTGAGTTCCAGGACATCCAAGGCTAAACAGAGAAACCCTGTCTCAAAAAACCAAACCAAACCAAATCAAATAAAGTCAAACCAAACCAAACCAAAACAAAAGACCTATATGCTTTGGGTAAATAGATACGTCACAGGTATAGTGCTGAGACATTCTCTGTTTTGTCCACAAGAAGGAAAATGTGCATGGCCTTCAGAGAGAGATTGTATTCAGTCCCCCCCACCCCACCACACACACATCAAATTACCAGCACACCCTGCTGGCTTGACTCACGCTGCTCACAATGCTATCACCTTCCTCTCCCACACAGGATACCTTAGTGACCTTTTCGTTTATTTTCTTGCTTTTCTTTCATTGTTATTTTTAGTTCCTAATCCTCCTGCCTCTGCCTTCATGTCCTCAGACTACTTGCATGTACCACCAAGTTTACCTTTTCTTTTACTTTTTTAAAGTTCATGCACGCTCCACAGAAAAGCTTCCTAGCCACCTGCTGAGCGAATGATATCTATTACCTCTTAGCCTGACCCCACTGCAGCTTGGAGTTCCATCCTAGAAAACACTGAAGCTAATCACTGGGTGGCGCAGGGCCTTTATCACATGGAAAGAGAGTCATTCCCTTGCAGCTAGTAGGTCAATGCTAGCAGTCAACAGAGGGCAACTAGGTTGTATATATGCCCCTTGTGAACTTCTGTTGGGAACAGAGAACAGTGATGTTGGGCAGTTCCTATTATTTTTCTTCATTCACACTGGCAAACAGAACATATTGGATAAGAAACAGGGAAAGGTGTTCTTACACAGGCTGATAGGCTATGAGGACTCTGTCTATCAAGAAGACTGCATTCGACCACCAAGGCCTGTTCTTCTACAGTGGAGATGGGCTGTCTACAAACTTTAAGCATGAGACCGCCTTTCCTAATGGCATCCTTGGTGAACTCTGAACTTCTTACAGTGATGTAGAAAGGCAGGACATCATACTGACCTTTCACATCAACTCCACTTCTTCCCTTCCTGGGTCTAGGACTGTGTCATTTTCTGTTTCTGCATGACAGACAGTAGTTCGGTAGATTTTGTCTTCTACGCTGAGTGATTGTCTCCTTGTAATTGAAATCTCACTCAAAAGACCATTTCATCAGAAGGAACCACCTCAGGTACTGAATCCAAAGTTGTTAGTTTTGACTCATATTGAATTTGTGCTATGATTCGATTCTACTTTCTTCATACCATTAACCATTATTTGAAATTGTTTTGCTCATTCACTCATTCACTTTTTACGTTTGTGTCCATTCTATAGAATGCAAGCAGGGACCTCTGTCTTCTTGGTGAATGCTATGTCCCCCATGTCTAGATCATCACTTCAAACACAGTAAATATTCCCAAACATTGTTTTACTTGGGTTATAGATTATTAGGGACCATTCCCACATATTGCAGGAACAAGTTAGATATAGTCTCTCTCTCTCTCTCTCTCTCTCTCTCAACCTTGGTTATAACATTTCTATATGTAAGTACCCTGTACCTTTGCTTCAACACGTAAAGAACATGTGCATGCACAAAAGTATCTGCGCCCCAAGACTGCTGCTGCCTTACAAGGTTAGCTCTTGGTTGTTATTTGGGACTTGACCAGTAAACTGTACCCTGAACTGATAGAAAACCTTTTGCATGATAAGGTTGTCCTGCTACTTGGGAAATGAGATTTCTTCATTTGGAATTTTGATGGTTGCTTGACAGGAGGTGCCTAGATTGTCTGCTGAGTATTGAGTCTTTTCTATACTTTCTTGTGTGCAAAAAAAAAAAAAAAAAAAAGAGCAAATTAATTCTGTATGTCTTGAGACAGGAGGAAAAGGACCACATGCCTGGGTCTTGCCATATTGCCCTTTATATGTTAGAATAATTATCTTATGAGCTGATTCTAAAGAATCAAAGGATATGTGGACAACTCAGGGCTTTTTAGACATTCATTACAATTATTTTCCCAGGAAAATATCAAACCATTTAACATTATCCGTGTTAAAATGTGACATACACATTTGTGTACTACAGAATTTTCCTGTATGGGGCCATCCATACAGGATATGAAAATACTGACCAAAATTTTTGTCCAAAACAAATCAGGTTTAAAGTGTTTCCTGCAGCTTGGTTATTACTGTTTGTGCATGTAGGCAACACAGATGCTGTATGTGTATGATCAGAAACATGATTGAAAATCTGTCAGGAGTAGATCTTTCTGAGCAGAGGAACTTGACTGCAGAACAACAGGAAATGAGTTTTTTCTAACTATCCTATGCTAATACGAAGTTTAATTTATGACTACACAAAATAAAAGAAAATCCAGTCTTCTGGATAAATAGCCACATATCAACGTTTGGAAGCCAACACTGAATAATAGGAACACAGACTATTCCCACTACCTAGATTGCTGTTTAATGTGACACTGACCCACATGCTTCTCCTGATTGACATTTATTCCATTTCATATTTTATTATGAAAGCATTAAAGCAAATCATTAGTAGGATAGATAAATGACAAATGCTGGCTACAGTGTGTTTCCTGGTAACTATTTTGAGACTATGAAGGTGTGATCTCAAGTAATTGACTTTGTGCTGGGAGTTTGTAGCTGGTTAAGGCAGGAGAGGACAACAGCAGTATTAACGTTTTGATGAAGGATATGTTTAGCCTAGCAATGGAACCCAATTCCAGATTCTGGAAACCCTTGCTGTTCACCAAGCAGCATGCCAAGGGATAGAGTAGCCTCTCTGGCCTGTCTTTCCTTCTCTGGCTCCAGGAACTTATGCCCAGGGCACTCCGCCAGGTCTAACTTACCAGTGTGCCAAGCAAAACAGACTTCCATGCTGCTGCTCCTCCCACCATTCCTTAGTAAACAGATCTCTATAATGGCACTCTTAGTGTTTTCACTTCAGTAATTGTTAAGTGCTTACTGAATACTAAGTGGTATTTAGCTTTTAGGCACTTACAGTCTTGCACGAGCACTTGGAAAAGGGAACTGATCCCGTTGATATAATAATACTAAATAGAAAACCTTATTTGTAATAGTTAGAAACTGGAAACAACCCAGATGTCCCTCAACCGAAGAATGGATTAAAAAAAACTGTAGTACATCTACACAATGGAATACTACTCAGCTATCAGAAACAATGAAATCATGCAATTTGTAGCCAAATGGATGGAGCTAGAGAAGCTCATCCTGAGTGAGCTAACTCAGACTCAGAAGGATGCACATGCATCTAATCACTTATAGTCAGATTTTAGCCATATGTACAGGATAACTATACTACAGCCAATGCACCAAAGGGAACATAAACATAGACTTTTTTTCCTGTCAATGAGACACTTTTCCCTAGTGGTGCTGCCTTGTAGGTCCCCAGTGTATGAGGAGGCTCTTGGCCCTCATATGACTGCTGAACTGGGGTGGAGGACTGATATGTAGGACACTCCACTCCAGAGGAGTGTGATGGAAGGGATAGGGGGTAGAGTTTGGGACGGAGGGACTGGGAGGGGCAGAAAGAGGACACTGTGATGGAGATGTAACCTGAAGTAATAAATAAATATTAAAAAAATAATAATACTAAATAGTGCCAATCTAAAAATTTGTTCATGATGCAGTAGGATGTGGAAAGCTGCTTGGCCCAGTGGTAAATGATATGGTCACTGAAGGGCAGAGCCCCAGGTTGAAGGTAGAGAGGCAGGCAAAAGTGAGAAGAAAAGTAGATAAGGGCTAAATGGTGGGAGCTGATGCTGAAGTTAAGCAGATGGATGTCACATTGTACGGTGTCACATTAAAGGCCAGTGCCACAGTTAGTCTATCTGGAAGCTGATGAGAGTCCTATTGATTAGCATGTTTTCTGGAATTTCTCTTATCCTCATCTTCTGTTTTCAACTTCATTACTTGAGCTTCTGGAGATCATCTCTCAAGTCAACTACTTTAAATCTATCTGCTACAGAGAAAGGAGAAGTGAGTGGTCCATGCTGTCAAATGATGCCCAAAGAATGTGTAAGATGACAACGGAAGGCCACTTGCTACCTTCCTTCTCATGAAAGTCAGTGGTTACTTTTGAACTAGGAGTGTTGATATAGTGGTGAGGGTGAATCCAAACTGCAGAGATCCTTAGGGTGAGGCAATGAGGAAGGAAAATTTACCTAGATGAACCTTCTGAATTGTCTAGAAAATAATAGGGTGGTCATCAAAATTGGTCACAGATGTAAGGATAGAATTTTCCTAAAATAGGATTCTACAATTAATATGTTACACAGTGTTGTGACCTGACTTCTCACATAACTGCTTCTCAAATGTTTTTAGAATTGCTTAAAAATAGCAGCATAATGCAAGAAGCACAGAGAGATGGAGAAAGTAGACTATTGACAAACTCATTAGAGCTCTACTCTAGGATCTAATCATGCTTGAAGCTTCCCACTGCTGTGACTGGACTCTGAGTTAAAAGAATTGGGGTCTTTATTTTTCTCTAGTCAGACTGAGTTAGGTTTCTGCAATCTGAAAATTATGGGTAGTCCAAAACTCTCTTCCTTAAGGCTAACTAAAAATATTTCTGTTCTCACCAAACCCACATACATCTTCCCTCCCCAACACAGAATGCACACACACACTATTGTTGTGGGAGAAGGTAAAAAGACCCAGTAGTGAGAAAGTGATAAAGGAAGACATGAGAGCGGTAACTGATGGACCATGGCTCTTGAGAGGATGCAAGCCGATGAACCTAATAGCTCAGTGCAATGACCGTCGTACATAATTTTTTTATATCATGTTAATATGAAAATTTAAAGCAATACAGAAAAGTTGAAGAGTCCTGGGGGCACTCACATACCTGCCATGTAAATCTACTTCTGTCATTCGCGATGTCCTACTTTGACTTTGTCCCATGTTCTCCCAGTGATTCAGCTCATCTTTATAATGTGTTTCAAAATAAGTGGCAGATGTCAGTTTATTTTACAACTATATGTTGAGGCATGTTGATTTGATTTCTAAATTGAGTTTCAGTTGAGGCAAGGTCTTGGTATGTGGCCCCAGCTGACCATAAGTTTGCCATCCTACTACCTCAGCCTCCTGAGTACCAGGGTATTGGCATGTGACATCACAACTTGCTTGCAAATTGTTTTCTATTGGAAGGACTCAGTGTGTTGAAATATCTGTTTATAACAGCTCAACTAATCTAATGATTTATCTGTCTTATTTACATTTTAAAATTCAAGCAACTAACTTTTTTTCATACAGTTTTTGTAATTTTAATGTTTTTTAATGATTCTTTCATATTTTAAAGCATGATCTGTTAGGAAAAAAAGTCAGAAAAACAAAAGCCAAGCTCGTGCAAATGGCTTTTTAATGTGTTCACTTATGGAAAAGTTGGAAATTTTCGTCTTTAAGGTATGAAGTTTGACATTTCTACACATTGATGTCTATAGTCATCTTAAAATCAGTTACATTTCAGGTAGCTCTTCTATAGCTACATGGCCACCAGTGTTACAAAAATCATTATACCTTAGTGTCAGTTAAGCTTTTCCTCATCAAATGTTGACCTGAAGGCACTATGAACCTAGGTATGTTAATGAGTTTGGCTGCTTTTATTGACAATATTTTATAGACTTGTCATTTTCACGTGTTTATCTCTCTGCATATTTATCTATATATTTACTTGTGTGTGTGTGCACATATGTGTATGGGAGGCCAGAGACCAACCTTAGCTATTGTTCTCAGGCCCCATCCACCTTCTTTTTTTTGAGACGTGATTTCTCACTGGCCTGGAGATCACTAAGTAGCTGGCCAGCAAGTTTCATGGAGCAGGGGTTGGGAGGATGCTGAGAGGAAAGAGAGGGAGAGAGGGATTACACTGAGGCAACAACTCGAATTATTTCTAGGTTTAAATGATTAAGGTTTATGTCTCATCTAGTGATGTTGGGTTTGGCTCTAGAGATATAAGGCCCAGGGACAATGAGTTTAAATAGACTCAAATCCCAGATATCTCTATGGTCTCAGGCCCTACTAGCTTGGCCAGGAGTCTTGCTCTCTGCCGCACGTGAACACACCCTCAAAGGCCAGTCTTTACTGTGGCATGTAGAAATGTGAACTTAGGCACATACTGTGTCTGGGAACATTTTCCCATGTTGCATTGCCAGCATTTTAATCTCAGCCAATAAAGTGTGATCGATGGAGCCTGAAGTCCTGCCCACACTTTCCATGATTCAAAAGACAGAGGGTATATAGATTTGGGGGGACCGTCACCTATCTCAGGAACACGCATGTATGTAGATTTTAGGTATTTATGGGTGAGATAAGAGTTTTATAACATAAGTTTTAATAAAAGTTCACCAAATACTGACATCAGAGTCATGATTCTCCCTTGAGTTTTCGCAGTTGGAAAAGGCATTTCCTGACTCCAACCACATTTATCTTGGAGCTGAGGCCTTTGACCAGAGCAGGCAAACCAAAGGTGGCAGAAACCACAGTGCCAAGGGGGATGATGGAGGGAGACACAGCCTGATCTCACAGCACCCAGGACACTCACCCATTCTCCTGCCACAACACTGCCGCCGATTTTTTTTTACACTGCATAGTGATGAGTTGTGATGCTAGGAGGAATGATTGTGCAGCTTCTTCTTCTTAACCTTTCCACGTGGAAATGATATACATCATCTGAGCTCATGACTCCATGACCAGAATCATTTCTGGTTCCATTCATAGAGACATCTTTAAAATAGAAAACATTTATTTATTTATTCAAGTTACATCTCCATCACAGCCCCCTCCCTGCACCTTTCCCAGCCCCACCCTCCCACCTTCTTCCTCCTCTACCTCCTCTCCTTCTCCTCTGTTGAGGGGGTGTCCCTCATAGAGACATCTTGACATTTCTGGAAGATGAGGAACTAGCCAGACATACTTATCCATTGTGCTAGCCACCCCAGTGTGTCTCTCATATCTTCATCCTCAGGATAACTTGGTATTCTTTCCTTTTCCCTTTCTTGTCTTTTCTATCTTCTACCCACTTTTGTTTGTTAGTTTTTAAAATTTTTATGAGAAGTGTCTTATAATTCAGGCTTGCCCCAAAGTCAGTGTGTTCTTAATCCTCCTCTCTCAGTCTCTCAGTCTGCAATGTTCTGGGATTACAGGCATGAACTATCATGTAGGGCTCTGCCCATTAGTTCTCTACAACAACGTCTCTGCATTTTCAAGAGTAGCCCTTATTACTGTTTTGTCAGATTACAAAATGTCATGGGCATCTTATCCTAGCTGTCTTTGTTGGGTTTAGGGTCCTGACATTGCAGTAACAGCATGTCCCACTACTGTCTGCTGAGGACGAGGATATTTTTCTTATTTTCTGTTTCTGAGAATCAATAGATCACTACTCCATGTTCCCATCCCCTTACTCCTTCCAGGGCATTGGTCTCTAGAGTGGAACGTGGTAAAGGAGCTTGTTGACTTTAGACTCCTGGTTGTTTTTATTAAAACTTGCCTAACCATACTATGGTGGCACACTTCTTTAATCCAAGCACTCAGAAAGCAGAGGCAGATGGACCTCTGAGAGTTCAAGGCCAACCTGGTCTACACAGAGTTCCAGGACAGCCAGAGTTACACAGAGAAACACTGTCTCAAAAATGAACCAAACCAAACAAACAAAAGCTCTAAAAAGGGCTGGAGAGATGGCTCAGTGGTTAAGAGCACTGGTTGTTTTTCCAAAGGACCCGGGTTCAAATCCCAGCACCAACAAGGCAGCTCTCAACAGCCTGTAACTCCAGTTCCATGGGATCCTACACCCTCACACAGATGTACATGCAGGCAAAACACTAATGCACATAAAAAATAAAATAAAAAATATTGAGAAAAAAAAACCCCAATGCTTGTCTGCTTCCACTATCTTAGAGAGATGCACAAGGGTACAAGTGTCAGCGGAGCCCAAAAGTTGTGGCTCTGTGGTGAGAATGGGATCTCACTGTGGTAGCTCACCATGTCATTTGACTTCCACAGGACACTCTCTGTCATGTGTGTTCATGAATGTATAGCGGTATTATCTTAGACTATACCTTCACCGACAAAATATTTAAGTGGCTTTTATTGTTGCCATCTCATTTCTTTAATCATTCATCCATTCACTTATTATTTGCTTATTTGGTAGTATTGAGAATGGAAACATGGGTTTTTTAAAATAATTCATTTTTTATTTCTTCAAGTTACATCTCAATCACAATCCCCTCCCTACTCCCCCCTCCAATCCCCCCTTCCGCCTTCCTCCCCCTCAACCCCCCATCCTCCTCCCTTCTTTTTTTTTTTAGTTTAAGGTATTTCTTTTTTCCCCCAACAGCTCTCTCTTTCAGTCCAACAAATAGTTCCTTCTCTTATAACAGTTCAAAACAACAGAAATAAATAGGCCACAATTGTGAGAGTTATATGGCTTAGCATATATTCCCAATGTCCAGTCCATATGTATTTGGCACCTGACTTTAACATTCTACTATCTAACCATCTCCATGAGTGTAAAGTTCTATATCTAGCTCAGCTTTCATACTAACTTGCCTCACAATTTTAAAAACATCTTCTTAGATCCAGAACACCCTCTTGATTCCTAAACAACTCAAAATTTAACTATGAGACTCTAGCTATCTATTCTTCAACCACCTCAGAGACATGAGAGGGATAAATATATCTGATTATATAGGAAGTGCAGGGCCTGCAGTAAGTTGCAGTTTCACTATTCACTTGCCAAATGTGCATGGCAGGTGAGTTATAAGAACTGTTTTCTCTATAGAGTCTTTTGTTAATGGGTCCTATATAAACCAGAGCTTTAGTCCATTGTGTAATCTGTTTCATTGCAGGCACAGTCTTGAAAATTGAAAAGGTGAAGGGTAGCTCTTTAAATGTTCCCATGCTAGTGTGTGGGATCTTTCTTACAGCAAAATAGTCTTTCGAAATTCCCCTCATTCTTTTGTAGAACCACAAGTGAGTTTTGAAGCTCTCAGGGCTACACACTCATGCCCTTCCATCCTTCGCTCTTTCCTGTAGTCAGTTACATTACCAGTGAGTATATATAAGGAGGCAGTGATGGAAAGGAGGCCAGAAAGGGGCTGCTGAGGGTAACATCTCTGCGAGGGTTCTTCCCAACTAAGGCCTTTAACTTGATTCCAAGCATGGCACGCAGTATAATGGTGACGGCAGTGTGCCTGCTGCTTACCACACATTGAATTCTGTGTAGAGAATGATAATTACTGGCCCTGAAGGAGAAAAACTATCAACCATGTCCTGATTACTAACTAAGCAGGGACTAACATCTTTTAAACCCATGACCCTGCTTCAGCAATGCAAGACACAAAGTGATGGGTAAGTGTTCAAGGAACCCTGGATGATGCACTGTCCTGCCTGGTTAAAAAGTCTGTGTTTTGTTTGGTGGCTTGCTCTGTTCTTGTCATTTATTCTATTTTCACAGAGGTGGCATTTGGTGAGTACAGTCTGCTTGATGGAAGGCTCAGAAAAGAAATCCTGGGGGGCAAAGACCTTAAAACTCCTTTAGTATAGACATTTCCTCCTCCACTGACAAGTTAGTGACACTGACAAGTTAGATTTGTCCTAATGGATACTTCATTGCATGTAAGTCAGCTCCAGCCTTCCCAGTTGAGTGAACTTCCAGTACTGACACCTATATATATATATATATACATACATATATATAAAAGATTATAAGACAATGCAAGGAATGAGGTAGTTTTGAAATCTTTCTCATTTACACATCTTTCCTAGTAAGTTCTCTTCCGCTCTGTCCAGCATGGCAGACTAACCAACAAATTTGGAGTCTGGGAGATCTCACCCAGGGTAGGAGGGCAGAAAGGAAAGGAAAATAAAAGTGAAAGTATGTTTGGACAGATTGCGGGAGGAAGGAATGGAAGGTGAGAGGTGAGAGCATGTGGTTGGAGCTTCTGCTTGCTCCATGTTGTGATCTAGGAGAAGCCTGCTGATATCTGCCATTCTGCCAAGCTGAGCCAGTGACAGCTCAACAGCCCCATGGAACATTCTGGAAAGGTTTGAGTGGGGACGGTAGGTCCTCTGGTGTGGCATAAATAAATCCAGATGTTCTCACATCTGGAAGAGGTGTGGGAGACGTGAAGGTCCTCTCAATAAATACCTTCCTATAACAACAATACAATAATGACAAATACTTACTAGTGCTTATGTGTGCCAGACACTCAGAGTACTTAAAATGAACCTCAGAATGCTGAGTTGGAAGTGACCTTGGGATTTTTGTTTCCAGTTTAGAGATGGAGAATCCCAACCACTGAGATATTGAATAGCTTCCCCAAGGTCACAGATGATAAGCAATGGTTTGAAAGCAGGCAATTCAGTATGATAACCCAGGAGGATGATAATTACTGAGCCCAAAGAGACATGGTGGTCCACAGCAATAAATGGCTACAGAGCACTGTGGACCTCTGATTGGATAAAATGTTAGAGACATGATGGGCTATCCCATTTGACAGCATGTGGGAATTAATAAAGAACACAGTTTCAGATTCTAAACCCCTTTGTCTATTGTCCAAGGGCTTGTTAGTCTCTGTTGCTGACTCACTGCCTGTTTAGGGATCAAGGGAGATGGGCAAAGCTGTAAATGGTGACCTTTACAAAACTAAGACCTTGTCACATAAGCTAGTGGTTCAGTATATGGATCTGGAGTGAGATAACACCATTGGATCAAAGCTTAGTTTTCAGTCTCTGTCACAGTATGGATGGGGCTCAGGAGAGAAACAGAATCTATTATAGGCAAATTAAGAAAACAATGCTTTTCTTGAATGTAGTATAAATATTCCCAAGGCTAGAATTCACCTTTTTTTTCCTGTGAAGAGAGGTTTTGGTATTTAGTTTTGCCACCATGCAAGGTAGCTAATAAACTCAATAAATAAATAAAGAATGGATGCTTTCTTATCATGTCCCATTAGCCAGAGTGAAGTATGGTTGCACTAACAGCACCTCATGCTTTTGCCTTATGCGATGACTGCAATCCATGCCTTTTGAATTCATGACTACGGAACTGCATGCTTTTGGTTAAAATGGCCATATGAGGACAAGTCCCTTCAATTCCTTACAATTTATTCTGTTGATTAATGACAATTTTTGTTTCTGTTTATGGGATGTAGTGCCATGTGGAACAATTGTTTCATTTAAGAATTGAATATATTTGCTCTTGACCATGACTTTCTTGACTGTTTAATATGAGGATGGCCTAAGTTGTAGGGAGACAGTATGGTTTACACTTCTCCAAACCTACCTATGTAGAAATGAAGGTATGGGATGCTTCCCAGTTTGACAAACAGGGCCATACTTTCAATTTTTAAAGAGCTTCTGGAACTTCTTAGGGTGTTTTGGTACTAGAGAGTTTTGGTGTTAAAGTTTGGTATTTTACAGCATAGAGAATTATATTCATTACTACAAGCTTTTATCTTCTTAGGGTAGAATAATCCAGACTTTAAGCATTTGAAGATTCATATGACTAATTACCTTTACTTAAATATAATTGTCTAAGAAGGAAATTTTATATGAATATCTGAGTGATTAAAAATAAAACAGTTGTCAGTGGTCTCAGTTTTCTTCACAGAAGGACCTCAGACAGAGCTGTGAAAACCTCCCACAGGTAGTAATGCCTAATTCCCTGAGACTGCAGACTCAATCATCTGGTCCCCAGCTCTTGTTCCTTGAAGATTATGAACAGAATCATTCAAGCTACCCCCAGCTAGCACCCATTCTAGAGATAACACTTTCCCTTTCCTATGTGACTCCTGTCCTCATAGTCTGAGGATTACTCACAGAGTCATGTGTACCTTCCACAGAATTCGGAGGATCTGCAGCGAGAACCTATTAATTCCATAAGGAGTTTGTTCCTATGATCAAAATTCCATAATTCTATAACCAATCTAGGACCACTTTTTAATACCTTATTCACATGTCAATATGGAGTGGCCTCAAGACTGAACTTTGAATATCACTCAGTGTGATTAAAAAAAAAAAAACAAACCTGACAAATTAGAATAACAGCAAACAAGTATGCAAATGCTCACTCAGTAAAGGTGAAACAGATATCGCTACCAAAAAACACTGGCAGTGACCTAATGACAAATGCTCAGATCCTGTCACAAAAAAAACCCACAAACATGAAAACCCAAGACACTGTCTTTCTTAGTAGTTGTTCCTACCAAAATATTATTCCCCAAGGAAAGCAAATTAGATAACATACAATACAGTGACTTCTAAATAGCAATTATAAATATGTTCAAATGACTTAAAGTGTATATGAATAATGTTGCTATAAAGACCAAAAAACAGTTGATGAAACAACAAAAACAATTCAAGATATTATAATTTAATAAAGAAATAGAATCTTTGAAGAAAACCCAAATCAGAATAAAACTTTAAATGAAAACTTCAGTAAGTCAAATGAAGACCTCAATAGAAAGCCTCATCAACAGATGGATCAACTGAAGAGAGACTATCAGGGATTGAAGGCAATGTAGAGGAAGTGGAAAGAAAAAAAATCTATAAAAATCTCATGATATGAACATGTAGGAATTCTGGGACACTATAAGAAAACCAAACTTAGAAATAACAAGTGTGGAAGAAGGAGAAGAAAGACATATCAAAGGCACAGAAAATATTTTTAACAAAATCATGGAAGAAAATTTCCCAAATCTAAGGAAAGATGCCTGTATAGGTGCAAGAGCCATACAGAACACCAGGTATGTGGGATCAGAAGAAATAATCCACATAATATAATATGGTGGCCAGCAAATAGAGAAAGAAAAAGAAGAAAATAAATCACACACACACACACACACATACACACACACACACACACACACACACACGCTTGGATGTAGCAAGGCAGGCTCTAACAACTTCACAAAAAACATACATACATACATACATACATACATACATACACACATACATACATGTGCACATTTACACAGTGGGTGGATGGAGTAAAGCTTCAGCAATCAGTCTCCAACCATTTTACATATATACCTATATACATACATATACACATCTGGTGCATGAAGGAAACTCAAATAAGTCCAACAACTTTATTTTTTTCTCTCACAGGTTATATATCCCAGAAAAATCTTTCAAGAAGTACAAAAATCACAATGTGGTTACATTCTTTTTTCTTTAAGTGAACAATTACAATGAGTATATGTAGAAAAATCAAATTCCCCAATATTCCCACATGATCAAAAGTTTTACATACTATGAGTGAAAACCAAATTATCTCCAAGAACCCACATACATTTGTAATTAAGCAACTTGTTATAGATTAACAAAATGTAAGCAAACAAGGTAATTTTTTTCAGCTGGGTTTCTCTTTACTGGCATGCAGCAATTTGCAAAGAGAAGATCAATTATTTTATTATTTATCTTAAAAAGCACTATTATAAAAATCTTAAAAGAATCACAAATCTAAACTTTTATATAAAAAACAGTCATTTCTTCCTTGAAACCTGAAGATACACACCTACTCATCAATAAATTTTATTTAATTATATCAGGAAGCTGAGGGCAAAAATGGGTACAAGAAATTAATCACACCTTGACCACCAATCAGTCCTTCTTTAGCAAGAGAGTAATGTCATCTAGTGCCAATTCAGGATGCTGTTGTTCTTGTTCCCTGACCATAAAAATTCCCTAACTCTAACTAAAGAGTGTGACTTTCTGAAGTTCAAACTGTTCCCTAAGATTTTCTACATCAAAGCCACTAACAAAAACATCTTAACCTAACTTTATTAGAACTTCTGGCAAAACAACTTAAACCATCTCCTTAAACTTTCTATCTATTACCCTAAATTCCTAAAACTATTTAAATCAAATCAGGATTTGATGACTTTAAAGTCATTAATTCTTCTAAACAATATTGTTTTATGGAAGTTCATCTTCATATTGATGTGCAGGAAAATTGCCCAATAGTGTGGGATAAGACCCAAGAAGCAGTCACACTAGACTATAGGCAGTGAGGGTCTCCCCATGCCCAATCACACCATGCCAGATATGTGAGGAATGCAGCAATGACAAATATGAGAAGGCACATTCAGCAGCAAGAAGTAATCTGGAGACGAAACCTCTGGGGCCATGACTCCCTAATATACACCCATTGCAACAAAGTGGTGGGCTGTCTCCAGGAAGCTCATTTGCCCCCTGCAGCTCCTTCTGGATAGGTCCACCACACATCAAAGAGATCATCCACCATGATCAGGTCTGCTCCATCCCAGAAATGCAGGGATGGTTCAGCCCATATAAACAGACTTAATGAAAAAAACTACATTATCATGTCACTAGATGAAGAAAAGGACTATGATAAAGTTAAATAACCCTTCATAATAAAAGTCCTGGCACTACATGTACATATCTCAACACAATAAAGATAACATACAACAAACTCACAGACAACATCATGCTAAGTGAATGAATACTTGGCTAATTTACATTATGGTCAGGAAAAAGACAAGAATACCATGTTGTCTGTGGTATTTTGAATGATAATGGCCCCCATACACTCATATATTTGAACACTTGGTCTTCAGTTGGTAAAAATGTTTGAGATTAGGAGGTATGGTCTAGTTGGAGAAGGTGTATCACTGAAGGGTAGCTTTGAGGTTTTAAAACCCCAAGTCATTTCTCTTTCTCTCCCTCTCTCTTTCTTTGCCTCCTGCTACACCTCTATGCCTATCTTCGTGGTGCCATATTCCCAGCCATGGTGTCCTTGGGACTCTAACCCTCTGAAACTGAAAGCCCTAAATGAAGTCTTTCTTTCATAATTGACCTTGGTCATAGTGTCTTATCACAACCAAAAAAAGTAATAAGGATTTTAACATATCTGGGGTGGGGAGTTGTTGAGGTTGAAGTGTCTGGTCTGTGAGTTGGAATCAGCAGGCCACATTTCTCTCTAACATTCTGCTGGGAACAGGGCTGGGATAGAGAAAATGCTTGCAGCCCTGCAGCAGAAGGAAACTCAGGGTCTCAAGCTGTTGCACCTGGCCAGAGAAAGCGTAGCAGGTTCAGGGGAATACAGGTACAGTTGGAGAAGCTTCCATGACAGAAGTTTCTTCAGGCAAAATCACAGCTCTGAGGCAAGCTATTTGGTGAACAGTAATCCTTTATTTGCAGTTTAGGAGTCGCGGTGGTCTTAGTTCCATGTTCTCTTCATTATCTCCATATCTCTTCGATATCTCCCAAAAATCCTCTCTCTGCTCTGAGATGCATGATGGCTTTTTGAATGGTGGGAAGTGGGGATGGATATTTTTTGGGACGAACACATTCTATTGGCTGAAATCAAGATGCTGACAATGCTATATTTACATGGGGAAAGGTCACAGACATTAGTTATGTGAGCTTGTGCTCCAAAGAAGGTAGTCATTTGGAGGCTGTGTCCATGTGCTCCTTAGGCAGGCAGAAGCAGGGAAAGAACTTGTCCCATGCCTTCCCTTCTCAGGATGGGGTATGAGGGCCTGACTTTGAGATTTCTGGGGTTTTGAATATGCTCTTGTCTCACCAGCTCCATGCCAAATCCTCTGGACCCACACCCAACAATGGATACTTTCTATTCCTGTTAAATATAGTGGTTGAAGTATTAGCTAGAGCAATAAGACAAGAGAGGAGATAAAAGGGGTACATATAGTTTACCCTATAATGGGGGCAATGATCTCCCAACAACAACAAAAAAAAAACAAAACCCAATGCCCTGTATAAGTTTACTGTGTTTGAGTTGTTGGTCACTGAGAGGCTGCTTCTATGGTGTTGGTCACTCTCTAGAACTTGGTGACAAGAATCTATTACTGAAGACATCATATACTTGAGTCATAAGACATGGAGAAATCAAACTGGAACATTTCTAGTGGCTGGCTTCTATACTACTGGAAGATTTTATGCATGCTACATGGTAAGAAAAGTACCTAACAATCTTACTTAGCTGTAACCTTTGGGAACTGTAATAACTTGCTTGGCAAGACAAGTCCACCAGTGCAATGGTAGCACAAATGGTATGGGTATAACCAACTATTTTCTGGTTAGATTTAATATCTACTATATAAGACAAAATTCCTGCCTAGTATTGTTATCTGGGCCAAGAACTCATGACTGTCTGGGTCATAGATTCTAGGGAAGAATCTACTATCATTCTACTAAAACTAATATGACATTAAATTCTCCCCAGGTACTTATTATATTTATACCCAGAGATTAGTGCCACTCAACCATCATCTTAGAGGGTTCTTTTTACAACATATGACAATTAATACAATTAACAACTAGTCAACATAAAGAAACTAAGAGTCTGTGGAGTGTTCATCCCAAACAGGGCATCTATGTCATACACCTTCCTCACAAAACTCAAATATGATTATGGATCAGGGACTGGAAGCATCAGAATAGCCAAACTTAGTTGTGGAGCAGGAAATAAGATTTGCCCATTCTGTCTTTGCAGAATCAGGCCATCAATTTACCTGCATTAAGCTCTGATCCATTTTTGGACTGTATGTAGTCTGTTGAGAGAGCAGGGGCATTTCTGCCCAGTAGGAATTATCTCCTGATGGGAGATTTCTTGATGCTCATTGTCTCCTTCCAAGTCCAATGGGAACTGTCAGGAGCTGACAGTCTCATGTCAAAGAATTTTTAAAATAACAAAAATATCTTTAAATGCCATATTCTGTAGATCTCTTGAAGTTTTTGAAGACCATCTATCCATATCCATTGAGTAAGCAAATGTTGCTTGTCTCTGACAACTTAATATCTGATCAACTTAGAACCTCTGAAATTAACTAACTTAATTATCCTAATAAAATCACAAGTTTAAATGGCTATCAACATGCATTTTTAAAATTATCCTAAACAACTCAAGTTCAATTGAAATTTTATAACTACTATGCCTTAAACCCCATCAAAGACATAAGAAGGGATAAAGTTATTATTTGAGTAGGAAGCATAAGAAAGCAGCTTCCAAAAAGAAATATGACAGTTTGTGATAGTTACTGTCAAAAGGACTAGAACTTCACATTGCAAATTTATGAATTATATAGGTACAATACCTAGTCAAAATATAGCCTTAATTTTGTATCAATATGCAAAGATCTATGGGAGTAGATTCAATAATCTACCCTTTTATCTTATCAATTCTATAATATATATCCATATTCCCTCTCTTTTTTCTTTTCAAGTCTACTCCCCTATATAAGAGAGAAAGAAGGCTAAAGAAAGAGAAAGAAATCCCTGAGCCTAACCTCCTACACTTTGCTTAACAAGACCATATAACAATTTGTAACCATTCCTCCTAAACAACATCTATAACCCATCAAGTAACTAAAGAATCATCCACCCCACTTTTTGGGAATGGGACGTTGTTCTCTTAAAACTTCTTCCTGCTGAATTGGGACACAGAAAACCTGCTTAGGGGCCCAAATAAAAGGGAAAAAATTTGTTAAGCAAGTAAATTGTAACATTTGTTGTCCAGTCTCCATGTGCTCAGCAATTTGAATGTTCTGGGCAATTTGTAGTTCGAAGCTGGACTTTGGTAGGAAAGTTCAGGGGTTTATTGATGTCCTGTCTGGAACAGTGTTTGAGGCTGGGCCATCTCAGCAAGCTGTTTGAAGTTGTTCTGGATGCAGATTTTGGAGGAAACAGCTATTGAGGCAAGTCTATGAGGCTGGATCATTTGGGTTACTTGTCTTGTCTTCTTTGGACTCAGGTCCTATTGTTCTGAAAATATATAATTTCTCACAAGTAACATATAGTTCTGCAATTACCAAAATGCCTTGGATGTGCAGGATGCACAAATCAATGAAGGAATATTTTCTGTTCTTTGAACAGAAGAAAGACACTTGTAAGTCTCCATTCATGCCATAAAAAAGATGGCATGTAATATCTTTCCTAGGGAAAATTGTCTTTTGGACAATAGAAGAAAAACAATTTTTTATTTTTCAAAAGAAATCTTGAAAATTTGAAACTAAAATTTATCTTTAAGTGTATATAAAACATAATAATCTTAACTTTCTATCAACATCTATTATAACAAAACAATCTTAAATTTCTATCAATATATATTAATATAACAAAATAATGTTAAGTTTTTAATAATAAAAGAGACAAAAAATAGTGTGAGGGAAAGAAGAAAATCCCTGAATCCAATTCACAACACATAACATATATCCATTCATCCTAGACGACAACAAACAATCACAACACATAACATAACACAAACAAAAAACTTCCATCCAATCTTTTGGCAATGGAGTGTAAATATTTTCGGGTACCCTTCAAAAAAATGAGATATTGGCCAATTCCCGGGATAGTTACCTATAGCTTATGTTGACCAGTCTCTGTAGGATCAATCATTTTTTGGACTAGTGCTTTTAAAAATGATTTGCATGCAAAGTTTTTAAGAAAACAGTGATTGAAGCAGTATGTTAGGTTGAATCTTCTGGCCCATTTGTCTTGTTGTTATTGTCATTCAGTCCTTGGCTCTGAAAATAAATTTTTGCTCTAAATTTGAGCAAATGGAAGGCATAGAACAACTTTGTAAGTCCATTTTAAGGCATAAACTCTATCCATCCTGGATAAAAGATTGGAATATTATGAACACCATAAACTCTGTCCATCCTGGATAAAAGATTGGAATATCATTACACCATAAACTCTGTCCATCCTGGATAAAAGATTGGAATATCATGAACACCATAAACTCTGTCCATCCTAGATAAAAGATTGGAATATCATGAAAACCATACAGTTAATAAAATACTCTTACCATACGAAGACATTCATATTTCAGCTAATGGGAGGTTCTCCCTGGTCAGATCTAATCTTTATAAGTTTTGTTGGTAACCACATTTTTTCATTCCCTGTAGACACATAGGCATAACCACGTCCCCATCTTAAAACCATTGCAGGTTTACACTCTAAAATTAACATATCCTTATAATATATTGGTTGATTTAATTCCTCAGTGTTTTGTATAACCCAATGTCTCTCAGCTGCAGTGGTACCCTTTTCACCAACATTTAGGAAATTCAAAGTTAGCAATGCATTGTGTAATCTATCCCTGGGATACTTTAATTCCCCCTTTTGTTTAAAAAGCATCTCTTTTAAGGTATGATTAGCTCTTTCTACATATGCTTGTCCTGTAGGATTGTGTGGTATACTGGTAACATGCTTTATAATATAATATGCAAAGAATTGCTTCATCTTATTAGATACATATGCAGGAGCATTATCAGTCTTAATTTGTGCAGGTACACCCACAAATGCCATTATTTCTAATAAATGTGCAATAACACAATCAGCTTTTTCAGAACTTAAAGCAGTTGCCCATTGAAATCCTGAGTATGTATCAATGGTATGATATACGTACCTTTGTTTTCCAAATTCTGCAAAGTGAAAAATATCCATTTGTCAAATTTCATTCTTTTTAGTACCTCTAGGGTTACTACCAGCAGGTAATGGAGTTTGGTTATACAGAGAACACGTAGGACATTTTTTAATTATTTCCCTGGCTTGTTGCCAGGTAATAGAGAATTTTTTTCTTTAAACCTGAACTGTTAACATGATGTTTCTGATGAAATTTTGAGGCTTCCAACACATTTCCTATGAGTAATTGGTCAATTTCCTCATTTTCTTGTGCCAGTGGACCTGGCAAACCTGTATGGGATTGAATATGGGTTATATATAATGGATTATTTCTACCTCTGATGACCTGATGCAATTGTATAAATAAATAAGTTAATTCTGTGTTATCGGGAATAAATTCAGCAGTTTCTATATGCAACACAACTCTTTCTGCAGATAGAGAGTCTGTAATTATGTTAAGAGACTCTGGAAAATCTAACAATAACCATAAGGATTGAATACAATTTTGCTTTTTGAACTGAGGTATATGGACTTTTGATTACCTTGCTGATTTTGTCTGTCTTATAACCTGCCATTCCCATCTTGTTAGCATCAGTATAGAAGGTTGGTGAATCAGGAATTGGTGTTCCCTTTACAATAGGAGGAAGAATCCAATTAGTTCTTTTTATAAATTGTATACGTTTGCTTTTTTGGAAATTTGTTATTAATTTCTCCCAAATAATTACTGCAAGCTCTTTGCCTATCTTCATTGATTACCCACAATGACATAATTTCAGCATTGGTAAGAGGCACTACTATTTCAGCCGGGTCCATTCCTGATAATTGACGTAGTCTTATTCTACCTTTTACAATTAATTCAGATATCTTTTCTATGTATGTCTTTAATTTTTTACTTTGTTTATGTGGTAAGAAAATCCATTCCATAATACTATCTTCCCATTGCATAATAAGCCCTGTAAGAGAATGAGTTGATGGTAAAATGACCAAAATACAATCAAGCTGGGGATCAATTCAATCTATGTATGCATCTTGCAATCTTTGTTCTACCAACATTAATTCCTTTTCTGCCTCAGCAGTTAAACATCTTGGACTGTTTAGATTTGAATCCCCTTGTAATGTTTGAAACAAATTACTTAACTCATGAGTACTTAAACCAAGGGTGGGCCCTAGCCAGTTTATATCTCTCATTAATTTTTGAAAATCATTAAGAGTTTTCAATTGGTCTCTACGGATCTGTACCTTTTGCGATCTTATTCTCTGTTGACTTATTTTATAACCCAAATAATTGATTGAATCTCCTCTTTGTATTTTTTCAGGAGCAATTTTTAACCCCCATAGTGGTAGAATTCTTTGCATTTCCTTAAATAAGTTCTCTAAAATAACTACATCAGAATCAGCCAACAAAATATCATCCATATAATGATAGATAATAGATTGAGGAAACTGCTTACGCATTATTTCTAATGGTTTTTGTACAAGATATTGACACAGAGTTGGACTATTCAACATACCCTGTGGAAGTACATTCCAATGATACCTTTTGATTGGCCTAATGTTATTAAGAGTAGGTACAGAGAAGTCAAACCTTTTCCTATCATTCTTATGCAATGGAATTGAGAAAAAGCAGTCTTTTAAATCAATAACTATTAAAGGCCATGACTTTGGTAATAGAGAAGGTAAAGGCATACCAGATTGCAAAGGACCCATAGATTGAATTACTCTATTCACAGCTCTTAAATCTGTTATCATTCTCCATTTACCCGATTTCTTTTTTACCACAAACACAAGAGAATTCCATGGGCTGGTAGACTCTTCTATATGACAAGCCTCCAGCTGTTCTTTTACCAATTGCTCAAGAGCCTCCAATTTTTCCTTTGTTATGGGTCACTGCTCTTGCCATACTGGTTTATTTGATAGCCATTTCAAGGGTAGGGCTGTTGGAATTTCAGCAGTGGCCCCTAGTATAAATTTGGAAACTTGATACCTGGGGTGCCCTGTGTTTGGACAGTTGACATAGCTTGCAGTTGTTGTTGAGTACTCATATCAATACCTTCCTCAAAAGTATCTATAATTTCAATGTCTGGGGTGTCTTGTGTTTGGACACGAGACATAGATTGCAATTGTTGTTGAGTATGCATATCAATACCTTCCTCAAAAGCATCCATCATTTCATCATTTGTTATTTCTGGCATTGCAGGAATATTAATTTTAGTACCTCATTGTTGTAAGAGATCCCTTCCCCATAAATTTATGGGTACATCAGCCATATAAGGTCTCAACTTCCCTGTTTGCCCTTCTGGTCCCACACAGTTAAGCCATCGTACACTTTGTTTTACATGTGATAATTTACCAATTCCTATACAATGTGTAGGAACCCTTTGAAGTGGCCAGTTTGGATTCCAAGACTCGTGTGAGAGGACAGTGACATCCACTCCTGTGTCAAGCAATCCTTCTATTTCAATACCATTCACTTGTATTTTTAATTTTGGTCTCGTATCACTCACCATTGTTTGCCAATACACACGTTTTCCACTATTTTTTGACTGTTCCTGTTCTGTCTATTGGAACAACCTTGCCCTTGTTGTAAGGAAACAGCAGCAGTTGGGAAATTTTGTTCCCTGCATTAATTGTTATCTCTTTCCATATGGATGTCATAATTTTAATTTCTTCCTTGAAGTCTCCATCTATAATACCTGGATGAATAAAGAATCCTTGACAAGTTAATCCATTTTTTCTAAATATTAATCCCATTGTTCCTGATGGTAAAGGACCATAGATACCAGTGGTTAACATATAACATTCATCTGTTTTGGATAATGTTTTAGATTGATCTGTGGTCAAATCTAAAACTGTAGTACCTTCAGTAGCCTGTAAAAGATCAGCAATAGTTAATTTTGTTCTTCCTGCCTGTTTGTTTCCCTCTGGTTGGATGATGGACGACGGTTCACATTGTTTTGGGGAGCCTGAACCGGTAGGCCCCTCCCCTCGTTTCCCGGCAAGGGGTTACCTCTGACATCCGTTTCAGCTCTACAATCCCGGGACCAGTGTTTACCTTTTCCACAATGAGTACAAAATCCTGGAGACCTTAACCTTCTATTGCTAGAAGCTGTTTGTTCCCTTCTATGACCATGTTTTGCAGAGTCCAGGCACCTATCATTTCAAGTTCTGGAGGATTCAGTCTTATGATATCTTTGAAAATGACCAAGTTCACCATTTTTAAAGCACTCATTAAGATCCCTAGCAACTGCTTGTGCTATGACATTAGTCTGATGCTTTTGAAAACCAAAATCAGCTGTTTCTCTTATCCATTCATCTACTGGGGCTCCTCGAGCTTTCAATGGTCTAATTGCCCTTTGACATTCAGCATTTGCATTTTCATATGCCAAGGCATTTATCAAGTCTGTCTGGCATCAGGGTTATCTACATCTCTCTCCACAGCTGAAGTCAATCTCCCTAAAAAGTCTGAGAAGGTTTCCTGAGGACCTTGTATTATCTTGGTAAATAAAGTAAACCTTTTCCCAGCCTCAGCCACCATATCCCAGTCTCTCAGAGCTGCAACATGACATTGTTCTATGACAACATCTTCAAATTGAGTCTGTAACCAAATGTCAGCATAAGGTCCCTCACCAAGCATTTGGTGGGTTGTGACATTTATTCCCCTTGCCATATTTTGCTGCTCTAATTCTGTGGCTTCATGTCTCCACCATGACAGCCATTGTAATTGCTGGCTACCTTCTATCACAGCTGATATCAGTCCCTTCCAATCTTGGGGAATGATTCTATTTTGTATAGCCCAATTATTTAGCATCTGTTTAACGAATGATGAGTGCATTCCATAAGAGACAATAGACTCCTTAAATCTTTTTAAATCCAAAATGTCTATTGGACGCCATGTTAATTCCCAATGGAATTGACCATTATTATTATCAGTCCTAATTTGAAACTTTACCGGAAAAGCTGATGGTGATTGTGCAGTACCACACAGCTCCTCCGGGGGCGCACTTGGTTCCACATTAGCACCATTAGCTACCTGGTTTCCTACTGGCACACGCGGCGGGTTTTCTACTGGTACGCATGGCGGGTTTTCTACTGGTACACGTGACGACTGTGGAGACCTAGCTAGAAAAGAACTTGGCATTTTCTCAGTTTCAGTCACCTGCCCTGCTAGAGTTTTCTTAAGATCCTCAATCTGCATTTCCATAATTTTTAATTGTGTGACAGACGTCTTCCTTATGACAAACCAATAAAATAAAAAAAAGTAAACAGCATAAAACATTCGGTCTGATTGAAAAACAGTGTAGAGGTCAGCAGTAAACATTGCCATATTGTCAACTACTGGCATCATAGTTTCAAAATCTGTAGTTTTCTCTATAGTTTTGAAAATAAAATTACCCATAATGCCTTACCACATTGAGCGCCACCTGAAAACTACAAATTAATTATTTAATGTAGTTATTAGTAAGTATAAACTGTAATATTAGGCCGCAGAGTAGCCGGTGGCTTGGCAGAGGAGCAGGTGGCCTGGCCTGAGTGCCTTAACCGGTTGCCTAACTTATCCTGGAGAAAGAGCCCCAGGACCAAAGGTGGCCTACACTACCTATAACCTAAACTCTGTTAATTAATATAGGTTGTTATATTAGGCCAGTAGAATTACCAACTGCTTGGCGGGAGATTCGCCTGCTCAAGGGGAGTCTGGGAATCCAACAGCCCGGGACTGCTTGGACCGAGGGCCTATAAGCCGCCGCAGTCTTTTCCCCAATAATTAAACACACCAAGACCTTTTAATATTTTAATGCTTAGTCCTTAGCTGGGCAGACTCTCAATTAGCTACTCTAAGTTAACCCCAAACCAACATGTGCCTGTGAGTACCTTCCAGACTTCTGTCTGTCTCCTTCTGTGTCTCCCGGTGGAAAGAGAGCAAGTCTCTGTGTGCGCAGAATTCCTGCTGTGATCTGAGAAAGTCCCGCCTTCCTATACTCTTTCTGCCCAGCTAATTGGCCATAAGCGACTTTTGTTAACCAATCAAGAGAATGCCTCATAAGGGACGGTAACCAGATCTCAGCATTGAATTCAATGTATCAGAAACAATATTAGACCTTCCCTCAACAGCCAAATGTAATGGATGACTCCTACCAGTCATCATTTATGAACATGATATGTCTGTTGCTCATAAGAACTCACAGCAGCTGTGAGTGCATGCTCAAGACCTACACAAATCAGGCCTGCCAAAATCTCAGTGTGCATGGAGGAGGACATAATGAATTCTCACACTTAGCTGAGGAGCTATTGGCAATTGATGACTGTGGGGGAGGGTTTCTTGTGTCAGTTTCTTGAAAGATGTTGTCCCTGAGAGGCTACCCATGCACCAGTAGATAGTCCTACACCCATGTGCATACTGACAGAATTAAATGAACTCAGTGGATTGACAAAACAAACAGATGAAGTTGGGAAGGAACAGTGGTGGAAGGCATAGGTGCGGAGTTAGAGGGGAAGGAATGAGGGTGGGTTTGATGAAAACATATTATATGTGTCTATCAAATATTCAATTAAAACAGAAACTTTTTTTAACAGTGTGTAAGCATAGTCCACACAATTAGATAAATAAGGCAAAACAGTAAATAGGCCTAATCAGTGGCTGCTGATCAATGGTCTGGACTTGTAGTCTGGTCTCTTGGTTATATAACCAGCTACTGTCTGAGAAGTGTTAAAGGCCTAACTAGCAACTCTTACTTTTTTCTTGGTGCAAACAGCTTCACAGAGAACTGATGAGAAAGTCACAGTGTAACTCAGTGTTCATGTACGACAGAATCCAACTTCATCCCTCAAACCACCTTAGTGATGTGTTTTGATGGTGATGAGGTACCAAGTAGCATGCTTCCTTTCCAACACAGCCAGTTGGCCTCACCCAGCTAGAGGATTAGAGGATGGCTGTAATTACCCATGTGGTCAAGGGCTTTGTAGTAAGCTATGACCCTGAGCATCCACTGGAACAAAGCCATGCGGTAATGTACCTGCTCCCTTCCGACCAGCACCAGAAGGAGTATATTGCTTCCACACAAAATGAAATTTATCTTTATTTTGGTGAAAACTTGAAAGGAAGTGGAAAAGCACAACTCGTATGATATGCCTCTTGAGGCAGAAATCAGAACATAGTTGTCAAAAGCAGGATTAATTGGCCTTGAAAGGCCGCAGTTGATACTCAGTACTGCCATTTCTGACACTGGTGAACTTTGGGAGCATATTAGCTTCTTGCAAATTCTGTAATAAATTACAACAAACTCCTTGGTTTAAAACAGAAAATACTTTCACAGTTCTCGAGGCCAAATCTGAAATAGTTTCACTGGGTCAGAATCTAGGCATCGCCAAGACCATTCCTTACATCTTTAGATTCCATGCTGTCTTTGCTTGTTTTGTATTAACTTGACACAAGCTAGAGTCATGTGAAAGGAGGGAAACTTAATTGAGAAAATGCCTTCCTAAGATCCGGCTGTAGGGCATTTTTTAAATTAGTGATTGACAGGGAGGGCCCAGCCCATTGTGGGTGGGGCCATCCCTGGGCTGGTGGTCCTGGGTTCTATGAGAAACAAGGTGATCAAGCCATGGGGAGCAAGCCAGTGAGCAACTTCCCTCCATGGCCTCAGCATCAGCTCCTGCCTCCAGGTTCCTGCTGTTGTTGTTGGTTTTATTTATTTTTGTTTGTTTGTTTAAAAGAAAACAAAACTAAAATATCCCAGCCATACTATTTTACCAATGAATACTCAGGAGTCAGATGCTGGGATAAAAACCTGCTAACTTAGAGAGGCAGAGAAAGCACCCAGCTGATGTTCCCATTCCACTAACATCCCAGCCAAAAACCCTAAGCTAGGCCCAGAAGAACCTAGAGAAAGAAGCCTAGAAGGAGAAAACCCCAAAGGAGAAATCCTCTCTGAAGGATCCTGAAGAAGCTCTGAAGGAAGGAACTCATAGGAACCCTGAAGGAGTGACCCAAAGGAACCACAACTTCTCCATGCTGTCCTAAATACCCCCAGCTCAATGTCCCTCCTTTCTTCTTAATCCCTGTGAACTGATTTCTTGTTCCACCTCTTGATCTAGAGTTAACTTTATTTAATCCTGTGTACAGAAAGTTCCTAGATTAAAGGTCGTTACTTAGAGCTGAGCCACACCCTAAGTACTTGTATACAATAAACAGAAAGTTCTTGGATTAAAGGTGTGTGCTTAGAGGTGAGTCACACCACAACCATTTGTTTACAGTAAGCAGAAAGCTCTAGGATTAAAAGCTGAGCCATCCCATAATACAGACTTTTCATTTCACAGACTCAAGGTTCATAATGTAATCAAATATTCTGCAACATCCTGTCCTGCTTGAATTCATGTCACTGCTTCTCTTCTCTATGAACTATGATGTGAAAGTGGAAGGCAAACAAACCTTTCTTTTCCTCCATAACTTACTTTTAGTCTTGTGAGAGGGGTTCCTGCAGACGTCACATAGGAAAGCAAACCCAGAGAAGAGATAAGAATGAAAACTCAGGGCAAATTGACCTCGTCAACCTGGGGAAGACTTTGGGGAGTCTAATACCAGGAGGTTCATGTGTTAGCAAATTTAAAATACAGTCCAATCTGGGAAAAGGTTTTTAGGCGACAATCAGTCCGATTCCAGGTTCACAATAAATCTTAAGGTGTGACTACATAGAAACTCCCTTTCACAGTATATGTGACCACGAGGGTGGGTTCTATAACTAAAAGACCTAGAATTTAGTGTAGACTTAGAATTTAGATAGCATAGAGGTCAGCAGGCCATAAAGAACTTGTGATAGCTCCCCTGAAGATGAGTAATGGTCTAGGGAGGGAAGAGTTTGAAATAATCATTCTAGAGAATTTGGATTAGGTCTGTCTCTTCAGATAGCAAAAAGGTTGCCAGCAACCTCCCTTCTCTGCTATCTGGAATGCAGGTATTTGGTTTTATCTCGTACACTGAGGAGACACCCTTGCATGATTAGCATTCCTGGTTCTCTTAGTGTTTCTCTGTGAGGACAAGGATCTCTGTGACCCCAACAGTCATGGTGTTTCATCACAGCACACTTTGTCTCTTTCAACATTGCTTGGCTGCATGAACTTAGTTTCTGCCTCTATAATCTTTTCTTCTATGTGTTTTCTCCTTGCCCCCTCGCCCCTATCTGTAAATTTGTGGTTGCTTGAACAAACTACAATACACTGTAGGCTTAAGCAGTACCCTTCCTCTCATTCTGGAGGTCAGAACATCTAAATACTAGTATGTTCAATGCTTGGTAAGAGCTTTCTGGTACACAGGACATTGTCATTTCAATGTACCATCATTTGATTCACAGAAAGGACATCTCTGTTTCTCTTGCTAAGGCTACTGTGGTTGGTAATTCTGTTCTTGTTGACTCCACCTCCATGACCCAGTTCCTTCCTGAAGACCAAGTTCTTAGGTGCCATCACCTTAGGGTTATGAGTTTAGTATATGAATCAGGTGGGGAACCATAATTCTCCCTCTTAGAGACATCTGCCATTGGGTTTATGTTTCACCTTAGTAATCAAAGATGATCACTTCTTAAACTCCAGCTTAATATTCAGGGACATTGTTAGCAAACAGAGTCACATTTCCTGATCCCAGGGACTCAAAAGTCACTGTGTAGCTGAGAGCCCATTTTTCAGTCTAACACAGGGACGGGAAACAGAGGAAATGGTGGTGAACCAGCCTCCGTGAATGTAGTAACATTTGCCATCCAGCCAATTTACTATTGACAACTGTTTTCTGAGGCAGTGTCTGTTTTTCACAGATGAAACTGTATCAGGGGTCTTAAACTCATGTCTAATATGGCTTCCCAGACTTGTATGTATCAGGGGCTTTACCAGCTCCAACTGCAAGCAGTCAAGTCACATGGTATTTCCAGTCTCCCCGGTCACATATTAGCAGTGGAGGTCCTCTTCATCACTGCATGGCATGTACATCAGCCTAGCTTCCTGTGACAGGCCAGGGTGAGGGTGTCAGTCCAGATAAAGGCCTGCTTATGAGTGCACTGAGATCTTAGGGGAGTGTCGACTGCCTTAAAAACTATTAAAAAAAAAAAAGATGATGGCTTCACATATCTAATATCTTCTTATCTCACATCCAAGGTGCTGCAGTGTTGATCAAGTGTTAAGTATTTTTGTTGAGTTAATCAACCACACTGATAAATTGTTTATTTGCTTACAGGACACAAACATCCAACCTGTTCATCTTCATGCACTTTCTATGAGTGCTGCTCTATGAATTATATTTAGTAGGAGCTGTAATTGCTGTTAGGATGGAGCTTCCTAGGCCTCTTAACCATGAGCTGTCAAACAGCCATACTCCAACAGAAGTTTTGAGAGGGCAATGAAACATTCTGTCAGGAATAACTGGGCTAGGATGCTTTACTTAAGGTCTAGACTTTAGCAATGACCTCTGTGTGTCCTCCTTCAGTCCAGCTGAAATGAGAAAGCACATGATAAAGGAATTTTTCTCACACCATCTGGTAAAATGAGGTTTTCAAATTGTCTGTACCCTGGGCTGAGCTTGAGGAAGAAGATTGATAGAGAACTAATTCCCCTGCACAAGGTGTATGTGATGTTTGAAATGCCTGTCTGTACCTTGTGTCTAAATTCTAAATACGATGCTCCTCTACCTGAAGGTGGGAACTGAGTGGTGCGTTTTCTGTGACACAACATGAAGAAACAGACTTTGAGGTGGGGCATTTAAAGACGTTCAATATTTTGTTTCAAATATAAAACCTTATTATAGATATATTTTTTACAGAAGTAAGCTCAGGATACATGGATAAGCAGAGTTTGGGCCCCATTCACACAGAGAATCCTTCATCCAGTTGCTCAGCTTGGTTGCTGCAAAAGGCTGTCTTTCACTCTGTTTACAGGGCCAAGTGAAGATATCCTCTCTCCCCTCCTCAGTCTCTTTCCTCAGGCCTCTCAAGCATCAACTTGAGGCAGCCCCGGGATAGAGGACGGCTGCTCCTGTCCAGTTCCTAACAGCTTATGTCATAACTCGGCATTTATCTTAGGCACTCCGTGGGACTGGGCTTACTATCTTATTGCTGTGCCACTACAGAGTTTATTGCATAAGAGGGTCTGCTGCTGGCTGGGAACCGGGAGCTGCAAGTGCAGAGTTTTGGAGTTCTCATGAATTAGGGCACCAGATGCCTAAGTAAGATAAACCTGCTATTGCCCTAGCCCTGGGGAAGAGACATCTCCCTCCGAACCCCGCCTTCTGCAGAGTTAGCAATTTAGATTAAATTAGTTGAGAACACAAGAAGGCAATTTTCATTTGTAAAGGGATTAGGTTTTTTTTTTTCCTTCTTTTCTTCTTAGGCTAGAAAAACAATATAAACACAAAGATAAATTGAAATGGGATTTTATTTTTAAATGGCTTTCACTAATACAAGTAATAATATAAAGGGAAAGCTGTATGGGTAATGCTGAATAGTGTCTAACCGAGGCATTTGAATAACTGCAGGTATTACATTTAAGGGTTTAATTTGTTGGGATAGCATTTGCTGGCTTCAGTGAACTGATGATGCCTGTTAGAAGCCTCTCTCCAGGCATACTCACAGAGGGGCTGACCCAGTGGCACCATCTTAGGGTAGATACAACCCCAGAACCAAATGGAAGCAGCGAGCAGGAAGCAAATGGCCTTTAGGGTAGAATAATTTACATTCATAACGCAATGTAATCTGAAAAGCACTCGGCTGAATGCTTTGTGCTGAGGAAACTGAGATTCCTGCTATAAAATATAATCAAATGCAGTTCATGATAATGAACTACTCAGGTTTAATGAATTTTTCTTTAAATGTAGAGTTAATGCCCATACTTTAGAATTGCTTTTGTCCAGTGAGTCTTTAAATGACTGATCATTCATATATTCAATGGGATATTTCATAGAAACAAACAAAAAAATGGAGAGAAAAATGTCAATCCCATTTTCCCATTTGCTTAAAAAGTATTAGTTTTTTAAAATGAGTGCAATGGGAACTCTAACATATCGAGACAAGTCATGCTTTTCTGAAGTTCAGAGACTTCTGAGGGAAATGGTGCAGGCTCTTGGTGCCACCTGCTCCTCTGGTCATAGATTGATCACATCTGACCAAGCATGAAGGCACGCTGAGGCCATCTGCTATCACGGAGTAGGATGAGGTTCAGTTTTCCGAGCAGGATTCTGTAAAACTACCCAGCACAGCTCTCAGCCCAGAGTCATCCTGCTTAGATCCATGACCCAGATATTTTGCTAACAGGAATTCAGGGTGCATCTTGGTGGGACCACATGTACTTCATCTGCTTGCTACGGGTTATGCACTGGCTCGTATGTAATTTCCTGACAACCATGGCCTTTCTCTTCTATCGTATAATAACTGGATGTCAGCTGAGACTTGTGCATTTATCTCTGAACCTTGATGCTGTTTACAAGGTTGAGAAACCTTGTAAGCCAAGTCAAATTCTCCTGCTCCTTACTATCTCACTTACCTCTGTCACCCAAACCATCTCATCTGTCTTCACCACCAGAGTCACTGTAGCTGTGACCACAGCACTGTCTTCCCATGTTTCTCCATGCTCTGCTCTTCGGTTGCTAAGGAGCTGAGGAGCTGCTAGGGATGAGAAGGATGGGGTTGCAGAAGAGGACCCTCCTTCTCAGTCTGTGTCCCTTGTGTGGTTCCTACAGTCTCACCCAGCCCTTCCCAGTCTTCCTTCTCCAGTTTGTGGCCAGGTCCCCTACTGCTGCCGTTATTCCACAAGAAAACACTAGTTTCCAGAAAGAAGTGTGTGTGTAATGGAAATGGCGTGAGCCCTATGACTAAGGGACGTATTCTAACTGTAATGCACTTGGCCATATAAGGGAAGCCATTTGAGCTTTAGTGTTGCAAACAAAAGTGAAAGTGCTAAAGTAGAGGGTCTCAAAACTGTCATGAGATTTCATAGCCACATCTCTGGCACTAACACGACTCCCTTCCTTCTTTCTTCTTCCTTCTTCCGTCCACTTGGAATGAAAGTTGAGTAGCTGGCACTGAAGCAGTTACTTTGTGACGATGGACCAACCAGCATGAAGATAAAAACTGTCACAATTCATTTGAAAAAGAAAAAAAATAGACTCTAATGACATCACTCTGCTGCTACCCTGCGTTTTGTTCAACAACTTTTCACAGAAAGGTCAAACAAAACAAACAAACAAACAAAAAACAAAACTAAACCCAACAACCTCACTGTAGCAAGCTGCTATTAGTGATTTTCTGTTGCAAGTATCTGAAAGCAGATCTAATGAGTTCAGTTTTAGTGTATTTAGTGCTGTTCACTAGAGAGTTCAAAGATCAAGAACTATCTTTAACATTCAGTTTCTACTATCAAGCCATTCACAATATAAACTGTTTTTGTCAGAGATGTGAAGACTTTTATCTGTTTGTTCTACTTTGTTCAGACAGGTCTCATTAAGTAGTTCTGGCTGACATCAAACTCACAACTTTATCTTGCTTCAGTTTCTCAAGTCCTAGGGTACACCATCACATTTGCTATTTTATGCAAAAGTAAGGGTATTTATTCTGGAGAAAACTTCAGCATGTTGGAGTCGCCATTTCTACAGAATGGTGACCCTCGATAAAGGCACACAGGCTTTTAAAGGGAATCAGGGGTCAATCCACACTCACTTTTTTTTTTTTTAATAATTTATTTTTTATTTCTTCAAGTTACATCTCAATCACAATCCCCTCCCTACTCCCCGCTCCAGTCCCACCCTTCCACCCTCCTCCCCCTCAGCCCCACCATCCTCTTCCCTTCTTTTTTTTTTTTTTTTTTTTTAGTTTAAGTTATTTATTTTTCCCCCCAACAACTCTCCCTTTCAGTCCAAATAATGGTTCTTTTTCTTATAACTATAAATACAATACAAAACAACAGAAATAAATAGGCCACAATTATAAGAGTTATATGGCTTAGAATACATTCCCAATGTCCAGTCCATATGTATTTGGCACCTGACTTTAACATTCTACTATCTAACCATCTCCATGAGTTTAAAGTTCTATATCTAACTCAGCTTTCATACTAACTTGCCTCATAATTTTAAAAATATCTTCTTAGATCCAGAACACCCTCTTGATTCCTAAACAACTCAAAATTTAACTATGAGACTCTAGCTATCTATTCTTCAACCACCTCAGAGACCTGAGAGGGATAAATATATCTGATTATATAGGAAGTGCAGGGCCTGCAGCTTCCAAAACTAAAAAATGACATACCAGTGGCTGCCTGGACAGTTCCCATTTTCTCTCCATACATTACAGCATCAATCTTCAGCCATTTGGCCCCATTTCTCTGACAGACATTGGTTGTAGAGCAGGAATTATGAAGGACTTACCTACCCTGTCTTGGCAGAGCTAGGCTGTCGACTTACCTGCTTCCAAGTTTTGTCCTTTTTGGACAGAAGTCTGTCTACAGTTGAAGCAAGCGGTTTTTCTTGCCAAGAGAATGGCTTACCACCAATTTAATCATCTCCCACTGGAGATTCTTCGATGCTCATCTTCTACTTGGAGTAATATAGGGGGTGCTGTCAGGAGCTGACATGTCTCGATATCAAAAAATCTTAAGTTAAGAAAACATCTTTGAATGCCATATTCTGCAGATCTCTTGAGGTTTTTGAAGATGCCCTATCTATCTCTTATATTTAGATAAGCAAATATTGCTTGTCTCTTAGCGACTTGATTTCTGAGTAGCTTAGAAAATAGCTGTGATAGACTGTCATAGTAACTAACAAAATGACACGTTTTCATGACTATTAGTTTCCGTTTCTTAATTATCCTAAACAGTTTATGTCGGTTGGTAGCGAGAGGTCAAAACTTGACATTTCATTTTTAAGTATTACTACAAACAATACCTTTAAGAAGCGTTACCCTTAATTTTGTATCAATATACAAAGATCAATACCAATGTGGCCAAATATAATCTTAATTTTGTATCAATATACAAAGATCAGTACCGATGTAGCCCAATACAATCTTAATTTTACATTAATATACTAGGGTCAATACCATTGTGGCCAAATATAATCTTAATTTTGTGTCAATATACAAAGATCAATACCGATGTAGCCCTATACAATCTTAAATTTGCATTAATATACAATGATCAATACCAATTTAGCCAAATATAATATTAATTTTGTATCAGTATACAAAGGTATAAAGCTATATTCAATAATCTGTCCTTTTTTCTTGTTCTTTCCTATACTATGTCTATGTCCCATTTTTCTCAAGTCTTTTCACTCCTATATAGGAGAGAAAGGAGGATACAGAAAAGCAAAAGAGAGAAGTCCCTGGGTCTAGCCTCCAAAACCCATTTAACAAGACCATTTAACAACTTGTAGTCTTTTCCCCTAAATAACAAAATTTTCTATTATCTATCAAATAACCAAAGGGGGAGAACACCCTCCCCACCTTCTGGGGATGGGACGTTGTTCTCTTAAAATGACTTCCTGCAGATTTGGGACGTAGTAAACCTGTTTGGGGCCCAAATAAGAATGGAAAAATGGTTAAAAATGTTAATAGAATCATTTGATGTTCAGTCCCTTTGTGCTCAGCTATTTAGATGTCCTACGAAGTTCATAGACAGAAGCTGATCTTCAGAACTTTACTGAAGATCTGGCTGGAGTAGTCTGTGGAGCTGAACGATCTTAGCGATTTTGAGTTGTTGTGGTTATAGACTTTTGAGGAAACTGCTATTGAAGAAGTCTGCAAGGCTGGATCATCTGGGCCACTCGTCTTCTTTGGTGTCTGATCTGTTTTCTGCTGAGGTTTCCTGTTGTCCAGTTGTCCCTGGATTCCTTGAATGGATGCTTTAAATCTCCTGGAAAGATAAGAACAGAGCCCTGCCCTAATCCTAACTCTGGGACAATTACCTTTTTTTGGAGGGTTCAGGTAATATTTTTCCTGGAGCAAATTTGGTTTTTTTGTTAATATATAAAGTATTACCTTTCAATCCGGATTAAAGAAGAAATTATTTTGATATTTTGGAGCTAAACAAACCTTTAGTGTATATATTTTGAGATCTCAAAGGACAATTTGTTTGAATTGCAGCCTGCCTTTTGTAAGTAGCTTTTAAACTTAAATCTTTCCAAATCCTATGTGCCTGTCTCTGCATTCTAAATTTTGGGATCAAAGACATGTGGTTTCCAACTGATGGGATTAAAGATGTGCTCCTCCACTCCTGGATCAAAGTTTTTCTCTGTTTAGAGCTTGTTTTGTATCAGGTGGCCTTGAGCTCTGAGATCTGCCTGTTTCTGTCTCTAGTGTGTTGGGATTAAGGGTGTATTCTTCCCCAATGATGTGACTAAGGGTGTGCACCATCACCACCCTGTTTCTTGTAACTCTAGAATTTATAAGACAACTAACTCTATAGTGATCCTCCTGTCTCTGCTGGAGGTAAAGGCATGGGCTAACACCATGCATTATTTTACCTTACCTCTAAGTTTTTTCAACTCTTGGAGGTTTGTAAAACCAGGTTGAACAGCTGTCACCTTTAATTTATTTACAGTGTTTTAAACCTGTTACCTGCTTTTTAATGCCAAACCATGGAAATAGCCTATACCTCTACAAAAAAAACCAAAAAACAAAAAAAAACTTTTAAGCTGCTATCAAGTTTGTGTAATCTCTGTAGCCACCTGCAGTCTAACATTCTAATCTGAAATTAAGGCCATTTTCTTTTCATGTCAGTAAGGTAAATTATAGTTTGAAAATTTTATATTGTATTTTTATTATATTTTTAAGCTTATTAATTCTTTTCTTAAAAAAGTATTATTTATTTCTAGAACATAGTTTCCTCCCTCCCTCCCTCCCTTCCGCCCTCCCTCCCTCCTTGTTCCTCTACTTGGTACTCTCCTTCTCCTCAGATGAGGTGGGTCCTCACATATCATACTCCCTCAGATCTTGCGTCATGTGAGGCCCAAGAGCTTCCACTCGTACTGGAGCTTGATAAGGCACACCATCTAGGGTGTGGGGTTCCACTAACCTGCAGCAGATTCCATGACTCACTGGTGGGTAGAATTTTTCCTAGGATAGATATGCTAGGTTCCTATCTATTTGGGTGCCACACTCACTTTTTAAAGAGAGCATTTTAGCATTTCTGTGGGCATTATGTTAGTATTTACCTTAGTTTCCCCCCAATTCCTTATATAAAATACTCTGAAAAACAACAAAGCAATTTAGGGGAGTAATGGATTGTTTTAGTCCACAATGTCAGATTATGGTCCATCATTGTGAGGAAGTCACAGTGGTAGACTTTTTTTTTTTAGATTTATTTATTATGTATACAGTGTTCTGTCTGCAGGTATACCTGCAGGCCAGAAGAGGGCACCAGATTTCATTATGGATGGTTGTGAGCCACCATGTGGTTGCTGGGAATTGAACTCATGACCTCTGGAAGAGCAGCCAGTGCTCTTAACCTCTGAGCCATCTCTCCAGCCCCCCAGTGTTAGACTTTTGAGACAGCTGGCCACAGTGCATTCGTAGTCAAGAAGCAGAGATCAAGGAGTCCATGCATGCTGGTGCTTACCTCACTTTCTGAATCCTTTGCCTAGGAAATGGTGCTACCCACAGTGAGTGGGAGTTACATCAATTAATATAATCAAGCTAATCCCCCACAAATGCTCCCAGAGGTTCATCTCCCAGATAATCCTAGATACTATAAGCTGATATCCAACATTAACTATCCTAATTCCACCTCTTCCAACGCCTGTCCCCATAGACTCATAGCCATCTTAGCATTCAACCTAAAATAACTAGTTGCAACATTTTATAATTTCAAAGTCTCTTAGCTGTGAGCTCCTACAGATTCAAAACAAAATAAAACAAACAAAACAAAAGCAAGTTACTTACTTTCAACATACTATGCCATAGAATTCCTGTTCTAAAATTAAACAATTTTGTACAATCACAAGAAATGGTCAAACCAAAGCAAACCCAAAACCTGGCAGGGAAAACATAAAATCCTGCATCTCCATGTCTGGCATCTGGAGTGTGTGATAGAATCATCTGGACTCCAAAAGGGCCTGGGTAGGAACACCTGTCTATCTCTTCCACCGCAGGAACAGGAGACCTCTCACTTCTTGCCTACAGCTTTCCCCTGTTGATATCCTGTGCCTCTATCATTGCCAACATCCTGGGATCTCTACTCTAACCTAGGCTTGTCTTCACAGTTTCAACCAATACCCTTTCAAGGCCTCCCTGGAAGGATTCTGACCCTGTCTCACATTGCATGGCATGTCTTCAGAAATGTGTAGCAAAACTCCATGACTCCTTCAATTTTGTACCTTTCATGCCTCTAAAAGCAGTACCACATGGACAATATTCTGCCGCCTGCTAGAGATGGGGCCTTCAGCAAGTTGGATTTCCCTCTCAGGACACTCTGTCCATTCTCCCTCCCAATGCAGCAAGGAAAGTTTCTTAACAATGTTGCTGATCTATTTACTAGTTATAGCTGGTTCTTCAGTGTCAACCTGAACACCATCCTGTCTTGAGCTTTCCTCTGACAAATTAGTCCAGTAACTTTGAACTCACTGTCACTTAGGTACTAAAGACATGGGCGAACGAGATTCTTGGCCAAAATGTCACATTAATGACCCCTGACCCAAACCCTTCTAGTATTTCTGCTCTGAAAATTGTTCTCTGAAAATCCTTAAGCTAGGCTCCTATAGGCCACATTTCTATCATTATTCTCATTATCTAAGCTTCCATAAGAATAATGAGTTAGGCTCTACTTACAGCCTTCTAACAAACTTCAAAACTTATCCAGAATCAAATCACAAAACAGTTCTAGTGGCTTTAAATTAACATAGCCATAGTTTTTTGTTTGTTTGTTTGTTTTTGTTTTTTCAGAAATCTCCTTTTCTGGTACCCATTTCTCCCATTTCTGACTTAAGTTGAAACTGCAAGTTAATTAATTATTGTAGCTATTGTAAATATAAACTGTAAGAGTAGGCTGGTGGAGTAGCCGGCAGCTTGGCAGAGGAGCCGGTGGCCTGGCCCACATGCCTTAACCAGTTGCCTAACTTATCCTGGAGAAAGAGCCCTGGGACCAAGGGTGGCCTATACCACCTCTAACCTAAACTCTGTTGATTAATATAAGTGGTTATATTAGGCCAGTAGAATTACCAGCAGCTTGGCAGGAGGTTTGCCTGGGCTCAAGGGGAGTCTAGGAGTCTGGAAGTCCAACCGCCTGGGACTGCTAGGACTGAGGGCCTATATGCCACTGCAGTCTTTCCCCCAATAATTAAACACACCAAGACCTTTTAATGTTTTAAGGCTTAGCCCTTAGCTGGGCAGACTCTCAATTAGCTACACTAAGCTAACCCAGATCACCTAATCCCAAACCACCATGTGCCTGTGATTACCGTCCAGCATTCTCAAGACGTCTGTCTCCTTCTGTGTCTTGGCAGAAAGAGAGGTGTTCTCTGTGTGTGCTCAGGGTTTCTTTCTAATCTCAGGAAGCCTGCGTTTCTGCCCAGCTAATTGGCCATAAGCAACTTTTACTAACCAATCAAGAGAATGCCTCAGAAGGGGTGGTAACCAGATCTCTGCATTGAACTCAACCTATCAGAAGCAATGATATTATACCTCCCCTCAACATTAAGTTTCTTTTCCACTTGCTGTGATCAAATACTCTGACAAGATCAAATTAGGGTAAAAAGGTTTATTTTATCGCATTGTACCAAGCTCATGTCCATTGTTTTAGGGAGATTGCAGTGGCAGGAGCTTGAGGTTGCTGATTGTGTTTGCCCATATTCAGAATCAGGGAGTGTTGAGTATGTGATGTATCCCCTGCTCTCTCTCTTCATCTGTGTGTGCATCTGGTATGATCAACTACTTCAAACCCCGGTTGCTTTGACTTTGAGTTCTCCGATATGCTAGTCTATAGCCTGGAACTGTGAGCTACAGTAAACCCTTTCTCCTTTAAGTTGCTCTTCCAGAATCAGATCAGAACAAGAAAGCATCTATGAAAGTATCTATTCTTTTATAAATGTCTTTAGATGACAAAAGTGAGTATAAAATTCATAAAATGCTCTCTTTTTGTGAAAAGTAGTTCATGCATTGAAATTTAAAGTGCTAACCTGAGAAATCACTTTATATTGGCAACTAGTATAGCTAGTTATAATAATTTTCAGATTAAAAACAGTTATGTCTATATATTGAAGTAACTCATTTCTAATTTTTGGTGAGCATTCACTTTTTGCCTTTATTAAAACAAATACAGCTATTGATTGCAAAAGTGAGTGGCTGGCAATTTTAACTTTGGAATGAAACTTGGACCTGATTTTAATTTACCAGTGAAATTCATTCAATAAATAAATATTTAATCTTTTAAAAACTTGATTGAAGTCTTTCTCTATTTAGAGTTTGCCCTGCATCAGGCTGACCCTGAGCTCCGGGATCTGCCTGTTTCTGTCTCCAGTGTGCTGGGAGCTGGGACCAAGGGTGTACTCTTCTTGAATGGTGGGACCAAGAGTATGCACCCTCACCACCCCGCTCCGTATGACTCCAGAGTACATAAGACCACCAACTCTAAGGTGCCCCCCCCCCTTGTCTGCGCTGAAGTCAAAGGCATGGGCCAATACCACAATTCTCTTGCATTTTACCTTAGCTCCACGTCTTCTCTACACCTGGAGGTCTGCAAATCCAGGCCGAATGGCTGTATCCTCTGTTCCATTCACAGTGTTTCAGCCCTGCCCCCTGCCCTTTTTTTTCTTTTCTTTTTTTAGTTGATAAATTTATTTGTTTGTTGCTTCAGGTTACATCCTTATCATATTGTCCTCTTTCCCCACTTCCTAGCCCCACCCTCCCATGCTCTACCCCCTGACCCTTCCGTCTTGTTCCTCTGGGGTGGGGTGTCCCTGCCTAACAGTCTCTCACCACAGATCAGGTGTCATATGAGGGCCAAGAGCCTCTTCATTCACCGGGGACCTACGAGGCAGTACTGCCAGTGAATGGTGTCTCATTGCTACTGGGGGAATACTAAAAAAAAAGACCAACAAACACACAAACCCACAAAAACAAAGAATATCAACAAAAAAAGAGAGGAAAAAGAGAAGGGAAAAGGAAAGAGAAAAAAAGAAAAAAAGAAGGAAAAATAAAAAGATAAAAAAAAAATTATGTCCTTGTTCCTTTTGATGTGTTGGTTGTAGTACAGATATCCTGTACGATATAGTTAAAATCCTACTATAAGTGAATAGATGCCATGTGCATCCTTCTGAGACTGGGTTAGCTCACTCAGGATGAGCTCCTCTAGATCCATCCATTTGGTTGCAAATTGCATGATTTCATTGTTTCTGATAGCTGAGTAATATTCCATTGTATAGATGTACCACAATTTTTTAATCCATTCTTCAGTTGAGGGACATCTGGGTTGTTTCCAATTTCTAGCTATTACAAATAAGGCTGCTATGAACATAGATGAGGAGACTTCCCTATGTCTCCGTGAGAGGTCCTTGGGTGTATACCCAGAAGTGGTATGGCTGGGTCTTGAGGCAAGGTTATTCCTAGATTTCTAAGATATCGCCAGACAGACCTCCATAGTGGTTGCACAAGCCTGCACTCCCACCAGCAATGGAGTAGGGTACCCCTTTCTCCACACCCTCGCCAGCATGCGCTATCATTTGAGCACTTTATTTTAGCCATTCTAACAGGTGTTAGGTGGAATCTCAGGGTCGTCTTGAGTTGCATTTCTCTGATGATTAAGGATGTTGAACATTTCTTCAGGTGTCTCTCAGCCCTTAGGGATTCCTCCTTTGTGAATTCTCTATTTAGCTCCATCTCCCATTTTTTGATTGGATTATTTGGTTTCTTGGCGTTTAGTTTCTTGAGTTCTTTGTAGATTTTAGATAATAGCCCTCTATCAGATGTGGGGTTGGTGAAGATTTTCTCCCAGTCTGTTGGTTGCCGTTTTGTTCTAATGACAGTATCCTTTGCTTTACAGAAACTTTTCAGTTTCATGAGGTCCCATTTATTGATTGTTGATCTCAGGTCCTGAGCTGTTGGTGTTCTGTTCAGGAAGTTGTCACCTGTGCCAATGAGTTCGAGGGTTTCTCCTACTTTTTCTTCTAGTATCTTTAGTGTGGCCGGCCTTATGTTAAGGTCTTTGATCCACTTGGAATTAAGTTTTGTACAAGGTGATAGGTATGGGTCTAATTTCATTCTTTTGCAAGTGGACATCCAGTTGGACCAGCACCATTTGTTGAAGATGCTGTCCTTCTTCCATTGTGCGTTTTTGGCTTCTTTGTCAAAGATTAGTTGGCCATAGGTGTGTGGATCCAAATTTGGGTCTTCAATTCGATTCCATTGATCCACTGGTCTGTTTCTATACCAGTACCATGCTGTTTTTATTACTGTTGCTCTGTAGTACAGCTTAAAGTCTGGGATGGTGATACCTCCAGATGTTTTTTCATTGGACAGGATTGATTTAGCTATTCTGGGCTTTTTGTTGTTCCATATGAAGTTGAGACTAGATTTTTCCAGGTCTATAAAGAATTGTGTTGGTATTTTGATAGGAATTGCATTAAATCTATATATTGCTTTTGGTAGGATAGCCATTTTTATTATGTTGATCTTACCTATCCATGATCATGGGAGATCTTTCCATCTTCTAAAGGCCTCTTCCATTTCTTTCTTCAGGGGTTTGAAGATCTTGTTGTATAGGTCCTTTACATGCTTGGTTAGAGTTACCCCCAGGTATTTTATGTTGTTTGTGGCTCTTGTGAAGGGGGTTGTTTCCCTTATTTCTTTCTCGGTATATTTGTTTGTTGTATAAAGAAGGGCTTCTGATTTTTTTGAGTTAATTTTGTATCCAGCCACCTTGCTGAAGTGTTTATCAGCTGTAAGAGTTCTTTGGTGGAGTTTTTGGGGTCGCTTATGTATACTAACATATCATCTGCGAATAGGGATAATTTGAGTTCTTCATTTCCAATTTTTATCCCTTTGATCTCCTTTAGTTGTCTTATTGCTCTAGCAAGGACTTCAAGTACCATATTGAAGAGATATGGTGAAAGTGGACATCCTTGTCTTGTCCCTGAGTTTAGAGGAAATGCTTCAAGTTTCTTTCCATTTAATTTGATGTTGGCTACTGGCTTGCTGTATACTGCCTTTATTATTTCTAGGTATGGTCCTTGTATGCCCGTTCTCTCCAGAACTTTTAGCATGAAGGGGTGTTGGATTTTGTCAAATGCTTTTTCTGCATCTAGCGAGATTATCATGTGGTTTTTTTTCTTTCATCTTGTTTATGTGGTGAATTACATTGATAGACTTTCGTATATTGAACCATCCCTGCATTCCAGGGATGAAGCCTACTTGATCATGGTGTATGATACTTTTGATGTGTTCTTGAATTCGGTTTGCTAGTATTTTATTAAGTATTTTTGCATCTATGTTCATGAGGGAGATTGGTCTGAAGTTCTCTTTCTTTGTTGGGTCTTTGTGTGGTTTAGGAATCAGAATGACAGTGGCCTCATAGAATGAGTTTGGCAGTGATCTTTCTGTTTCTATGTGGTGGAAGAGTTTGAAAAGTAATGGTGTTAGTTCCTCTTTGAAGGTCCGGTAGAATTCCGTGCTAAAGCCATCTGGCCCTGGGCTTTTTTTGGTTGGGAGATTATTAATGACTGTTTCTATTTCCTTAGGTGTTATTGGGCTGTTTAAGCTGTTATTCTGATTTTGATTTAGTTTTGGTAGGTGGAATTTATCGAGGAAATTGTCCATTTCGCTTAGGTTTTCAAATTTAGTGGAATATAGATTTTTAAAGTAATGTCCGAATATTTTCTGGATCTCCTCAATGTCTGTTGTTATTTCTCCCTTTTCATTTCTGATTTTGTTGATTTGTGTTCTTTCCCTTTGCCTTTTAGTTAATTTGGCTAGGGGTCTGTCTATTT